>JAULBS010073996.1:0-20746 GCA_032355785.1 Symmetromphalus regularis | reverse complement strand
AAATACATTATACAAATAATTACCTAATGCCCCTATTTTTATATGAATTCTGCAGCAAATAAAACATGGCGGTATAAGTAACGCCGGTTCGAAGTGCAAAAATGTTACTTTTGACTGCTGTTTAAACATATCAGAACCAATGGACAAATCAACCTATACAAAAAATAGATTTTATTCGTCAAAAACCACGTTCCAAGTAACGCAAACAGACTATAGACAAAAACATTACTGTCAATCACTAATTGAAAGACATGAAATGGATTAATGGATATTACTTTAAAATTATAATAAAAATATATTGTCAAATCTCAGTGTTTATTAAACAAATATTGAAACAAACTTCCGAGAAAACTGAAAAAAAAATCCAAAAAAAATCTTGACTTCCATGTGCAAAACAGTAACAATCAAACCTACTTAGACCAGTATTTTTAATCCATGTCCAGCATGGTTTGGGTACATCCCCCTTCCCACCCAAGCCCCACATCTTAAGGGAAGTGTGCCAGACCTGAGAGGATATAAAGTAAAACTACTTCAGTGGCCACCTCTATTAAGAAGTTATCTGGCTTAATAGGCTATACTAAGAAACCACCATTTTAGTTACTTCTTTAAGGCCAAATTAATAAAGTTAATATATATATATCAGAGTGTTAAGAATTGGACTTACTTTAACAGGAAGCTTCATAAGAAATGGTCCATAGTATTTCTCCATGAATGTCGGCAGGAATGCAGTCTTACTACAGTCATTAGGCTTGTAGTTCTTGTGCTGATAACAACAAATACATGCATTCCTTGATGATTCTCTCCTCCTTTCATCCAATGTAAGACAGGCAACAAAGAATGTAGACTGAAGAACATA
Organism: Symmetromphalus regularis; assembly: GCA_032355785.1. Classification (NCBI taxonomy): domain Eukaryota; kingdom Metazoa; phylum Mollusca; class Gastropoda; order Neomphalida; family Neomphalidae; genus Symmetromphalus; species Symmetromphalus regularis. The sequence continues at coordinate 19,890 of JAULBS010073996.1, read as the reverse complement.
TAGAGCCAATATTCCCAGTGAAGCGTAGATGCAGAAGGCACTAAGTGCTGGAATAACCTTCATAGGAAAAAGACGTATAAATACAACTCATTAACATCTACTTATGAAAATAAATACTAACATAACTCATATAGGAATGTCAACTCAACATCTGTGATTATCAATGAAATATTCAGAAATCAAAGTTTGAAAATTCAATCAAAGATTAATTTAATTTATATTCTGTTGTTTGTCTTACTCATTCAGAAAACATTACCCTACCAAGGTGACATTAAAAAGTAGCAAATTGAGGTGGAATGGGTTATCGATCAATTCCTTTCAGCAAACCCTTTTGGGAAATTTCTTATTCCAGCCAGTGGTCCACAAATTGTTATAACAAAGTTCATAGTCTGTGCTGTCCTGACTTTGTAAAGGGCATATAAAGGATCCCTACATGGTGGTAGTGGGTTTGCTCCAAACACCATTTGTTGCACACACTGTATGACTGACAGCTAATACTCTTTGAATAAATAATCTAAGCTTCCAGATATGTATCAACTGAAGTTAGCAAGATATTAAAAACAAATTGCTAAAAACGAGAAACCCAATAAGTAATAGGAACTGTATGTCAAACCAAGGACGATACTCATAAAGCTGAGGTATGGATTGGAGGCTTAAACTTAAGATTCTGAAGTCACCTAAATACAATGTATATGACATTAAGAGTTGGAACTCAGGTTTCAAGTTTGAATCTAAACACTCCAAGTTTTATACGGTTGGGGTCAGTATGTCTTCACACTGTTAAGAGAATCAGTATTAAATGAACACTTACAGTTGATGCCCCAATACTGAAGGCCACAATGTCTGTGATAGAAGTGACTGTCACTGAAACACCAGCATGTTTCATTACCAAGCCAACCTTTTCTGGTAGTGGTTGTTTCATTTCATCAGAATGAAGATTCTTCCATGCCTCGGCAATCACAAACATGTCATCAACACCGATACCTACCAGCAATAAACAAAACAAGATCATTAAAGTTTAGTTACAGTCATTTTAAAGACCTATGGTTCATCACCTTACTTTTGTTATTTGAACACACAAATATTCTAAAAAAGATTACTGTTTAATATATACATGTATACTAAAATAAGAGGGAATAAAGGATAATTCTTAAAATTACTTTCTCTGTAATGTGTGCAGTTTCAGAATATGTTAAAAATCACAAAAGGTATTTTGGATGGAAGTGAGTTCATATAACCCCAAAACACAGGAATTTGAGGAGAAAGTACAGCAGACAGGTTTTGTGATAAAAATAGACATCAAGTAATCAAAGTGGAATATGTATTGAAAAATTTTTGACAGGTCTGTCATGAGTCTGTCTGATAATAAGAGATACTTAATGAATAATTACAATTCAGATGTGAATCTACGATTTTACATATAGTGAGGGGGTGCATGTAATGGAATGTGTTAATCTGAATTTTATTTAATGATTTGTTGTTTTTTATCCTGAATCCTCACTATTAACACTGTTTTGGTTTGGACAATCAGTATGCAAGAAACGATTATGATTTTTTTTACTGTTATTGCCTGATGTTAGTGTTAATATTTGCTAAATGCTGAAATGATCAACTCACCCAACAGGAGGAATGGCATTATGGCTTGTATTGGTCCATATATAACATTAAATGCAGTTGCTATTCCATATGCAAACAGAATGGCAAGCCCTACACCTAACATACCAGCCAGAGAAACATAAATCTGAAACAAACAAAATACTGATGACCGGTTTGGGAAAATTCATAATTTTCTAAGTTTAGAACAATTTAAAATGAAAAAATCAAGTAAAACATTATATTCCTTAATTTCCTCATGAATATACCTATTATAAACAATTGTCAGATATCTGAACTTAGAAAAGAACCTTTTATAATAGATATATTTGTTCACTAATAAGGCTACTGCTGTGTAATTTGGGGAAACTGTAATGAAGATGGTTTATTAAATTTAATTTTAAAAAAAGCGACTAATTTAGTTAAAATTGTTTCTGATACATATCCCATCTGCTCATCCTATAACTTAAGAAATGTAAAATACAGAAACCTGTGTTTCAAGAGCAAAAAATATCATTATACAAAGAAATGTTTAGCTTCTTTGGACCATTATTATGGAACCAACTTTCTGCATGCACCCAATCTTCATAAAATAATTGTCTTTTTAAATCCAGAATGAGACAGTATTTGTTAACATAGTGCAAATTGTCTTATTATATTTTTATAATATTATCTAAATCTCTCTATATCAGAATTTTGGATATTTGTTGCATCTGTGTGACTCAGGGAAAATCAGCATCTACTGTTTTACCCTCAATAAATAAAGTATTTATTATTATTACTATTATTATTACATGATGTATTAAATAAGATATAGGTCCAAGTAACAAAAAAACCCAAAAAACCACCATCATTTGATACATTTTGAGGCTATCAATATTAAATAAGACCATAAATATATGTGAATATTGTTTGTATTGATCAAGCTTTCTTTTGCCAGTCTGCTGGAAACAATTCCACTTATAATATAACAAATTAAAACAATTAAAAATTAATAATTTCTTGTAATAATATCAATTTTAGTGAAAAAGCCTCATTTTAAAAACTTTTGATGCATCATTTATAACTAGGAAAACTGCAAGTTGAGTCTGAGCTAACCTCAGGCATTTAATAACATAAAAAACGGTTTAATGTACACTGAAGATTCTTATAAAATGAAGAAAATATTCTGGAAAACAAGAATTATGCAGGCATGGCAGTAGCGAGTGAATATTGGAGGGGGGGTGGAGGGGGCCTAACAAATCTAGGCACAAAGCATTGAGTTTACTTAATGTGGTTTGCATTAACTACGGCAATACTCTCTCTCAATTCACTTCTAGTAATGTTTTTGATTCAGAATTATTAGAGGGCTAGAGCACCCCCCCCATCCCCACTCAGCCCCCATGTTACGCTGTGCTTATTTTGTGCAATTAAAGGTATCAACCAACTTGTTGCTTGAGCTCATTTATTTTATTATTCTAAAAAAATGCACCCTGTTAAAGGGAAAATCTGATTGAAAAATAAGTTATCCAAAGATGAACATCAACAAGTTTGGTGGAACTATTACTTACAAATTCTGTAAAACAGCTAACATAATTTTAAATATTATACCATGTTTGCCCTTTTGTGTCTTTTATAGAGGTGATCAGATTAGTTCCTTTGGACAATTAATTGAGGTGAATATGAAAAATGGTGACACATGTAAACCATAATAACTAATTTATTAACATTTGGTAAAGACATACTTTGTGAGCAACAATAGTCCAGTGGTAGGTAAAAGGAATCTCAAGCTGAAAACTGTGGTTCAAAACCCATCAGATGCTGGCTCACACTTCATTACAAATGTTTAACATCCAATAGCTGATAATTAATAAATCAATGTGTGCTAGTGATGTCATTAAACAAACAAACAAAAACGTACCCTCTGCTCTACGCTATTAAACTTGCCAAGGGATATCATCACAAACAAGAAGACAATAGCAAAACCAGCAGAGAGAAGCTTGATATCACTGTTAATAGCACCATACCCTTCATCATCAAAACTGAAAACAATAAAATGTTGTCATCAAGATTGCAAATACAAGTATCATTATTGAAAACACAACAAAATGTTTCATCATCAAAACTGAAATACAACAAAGTATTTCACCATGAAATATAAAAATACTAAATAAAAAATATAATAAAATATATAATCATGAAAAATAACTAATATATATACAAGTAAAGCTTAATGTTAGTGGAGCCACACACACACACATATATATATATATATATATCAAAATCTAGTCTACACATGCAATTCATACACTGGGACAAGTTCTGACATTGCCATAGACCTTCACCCACTACAAAGCTTCAAATGTAAGCTTATATAAGAGCTAAAAACATTTACTAATTAAAACATATTTTTTAAAAACTGTATGTGAATAAGAATCCTTCACCTGCGAGATGCATATACAAATGTCTTGAAAATATCTTTGTGTCCTCTCTGAGCCATTTCAATGATTTTCTTCTCAAATAATTTATTTGCATCTGTCAACTAAGAAAACAAAACATATTCAACAAGGATATCTCCTATAGTCTAGATAAATATACAAATAATTCAACTCTAAATTACATATACATTTTTAAAAATACACAAAAATAATATCAAGCTGCAAACTTTTTAAAATTGATAGATTTTTTTTTAATAATTCATAGAACAATAAGTACAATTTTAAAATGTTGAGTTTAACTCAACAACTACCTACACTTAACTATTGTCAATCTCTAAGGACCAGTAACTCACTTGCTCATTCTTCTGTAGTACCCAGGTCATCTGAGTGGCCTCCGCTCCTGCTATTTCATTAGTGAAGGGATCACGTCGTATATGACCACCCAACATATTGAGAACATCATGCTGTGAACCAAACACTGCACTGAAAGTGAAACAATTATAGATATTAAACTTCCATTTCATATCAAGTTTTTGTCCCATTTGAAATAATTATATTTTCTCTAAACCATTCACTCACATCAAAATGTTTTCAAAATGATGCAGTTGTCAAGTGTACAGGTTATCTACCCTTGATACAGATGTCAAAGAATGACAGAACTCTCTAGGCCCTTTTCCAGTCTAGAATGAAGCTAGACATCCATGTGTATATAATACGTGATGTGTGGCATGCGAACAACGATCACCATAGGATTTAATAGAAGCGCTTCCATGTACACATAATGGGTGATGTGTGTTGTGTAATGCGTTAATTCTGGAACTCTTCAGTGATCGTTCCAATACACATCACCCAGATAAACAGACACAGGAAGTAGAGGAATCTTTAGAAAAGAGGAGGGATTTCCCCAAAAAGTAAAAGTGTGCTTTACATTTTAAATTACAAGATGCCACGAAATTTCTGATTCTGCTTCCTAAAACGTGCTGCCCCTCTCCCCATAGTTGTATTTTTACTGCCCTTGGTGATTTGTTTCAAGTTAAATGTTCATAAAATGTATAGATACATGCCTGTTCTTTTCTCAAAACATCTTCCAAAAAGACAAACAAGCTTCACGCATATCAATATATATGCATACATGGAAACAGTCAAAACACAGTACGCATTACGCGAACACTATGTACACATGGATGCCTAGCTTTAAGAAAAAGAAATGACAAAACTATCATTATCCTTTTCATAATTCATACATATATAAAGGAAATAATGATTGGAATTGCATAAACCACTATAAAGTGTTCAATATGTACTTACAAGACAACTGTGTTATGTTTAAATTATTTATACACTAATGACAAATACCTTCTTGCTGCATGGTTGATGGCCTTCAGAATACTTCCTCTAGTGAGAGATTTGATGATAGTTTTGTTATAAGCCCACAGTTCTAGTATACTCTCCAAACGGCAACGAGACACAATTCTGAAAATCAAACAGACCTGTAGGGCAAAACATATTCTGTAAGAGAAAATATGACTAGTGAGATACAATCCTATCATAGAAAATAGGATTAGTGAGATATAATCGTACAACAGAAAATAGGACTAGTAACATACAATTCTGTAACACAAAGTAGCATCTAAGTGAGTAAAGCAAAGTAAAGTTTCTTTTATTTAACGATGACTCTAGAGCACATTGATTTTTATCTTATCATCGGCTATTGGATGTGAATTTTTCATATGGTCATTCTGACATATTTTTTTAGAGGAAATCCATTACAGCCACATAGGCTACTCTTTCTGATAAGTAGCAAAGGGTCTTTTATGTGCACTGACCCACAGACAGGACATCACATACCACGGCCTTTGGTGAGATTCAAGTGAGATACAATTATGTACAATTTTTTGATCACTCTGTAATGTTGAGGCTCACATCACCATCAGTTTTGCAGCCACATGGGTTCAAGTGGTCAGTACTTTGAATGCTCAATCACTGATGTTTCTACCAATATATTAGATCTAAATAATTCAATAAAACCAAAACAAAAAGTATATTCTGTGTTGTGAATGCTTACAGAATGTAGAAATTACTTTTTGTTTAACTGATGTATGATCTGATGGTATATATTTGCAGTATACAGTGTTCTTGCTGGCTAAAAATTAAAGGGTCCCCCCCCCCCACTACCCCTCAGACATTAAAAAAAACCTAAAAAACCACTGCCCGACTGCCACAGAACTAAATAAACAAACCATCAGCAGCATTCAACATATTTTAATGGCATAGAGCAGACATTTAAATTAAATATGAAACCATTTGGTGACAAGATTATTTGACAAAATTATTATAGAAATTACCAAGACTAAGTGCCGTCACTACTGTATATTAGACCAGGAATAAGTTCAGGGAGGTAAAGCAGTTCGTTTGCCGCTTAGTGGGGAATGGGCTTGGTAATGAACTTCATTATTATTAGAAAATATAAATATTAAAAAAATAATAATGATGAGAAGAAGACAATACCTTTAATATTTCTCTGTTTAATTTTATTATTATTTAATATCAATGTGCACAAACATGAAGAAAGCAACAGAAATATTAAACTATTGAAAACAGAGGCATGCCAATCAACATTGTTTAACAACATTCTTTTCTTTCTTTGATGTGTAATACTGTTTTGTTAATTGCTAGATACAACTGTATTTTATGAAGGGAGGATTCTTCAACACCCATTAATTAATACTGACAAAAATTCAACTAATTCAATAGCTCGGCTTAAATGACCGATATGCCATGATCTCAATTATACCCCGCCCATCTCAATATACCCAGCCCACAGCTCAAGTCTGTTACAACTCTCCTGCCAGCAAAGAGGTGGATATTTAAGTTTGAAGCAATGTTGCATGTTAATTCAGTAGGGACTGGACCCCTCTTTCTCATATCGTTTTTTTTTTTTAACGTTTTAAAAGTGGAAGAACGTGAAAATTAACACATCACTGATAGCATTTGGACCACCCCACCCCCTTCACAAATCATGCATCCATGCCTGTAATAACATTAGTTGGTTCGATTTTATAGCATTAGATGCTAACAATGTTGGCTATATTTCTTTAAAAAGTTATTTTATAACAAAAAAAGAACTTTGAGTTGCCACAACAAAATAAGGGTTGTACACAGTTTACTGTACTGGAAAAATTGCTTCTGTTTCTCTTAATTAATAAATATACTAGTGGTGTACTTAAATTTCTTTGATCTCAATATGATTTAAGCGCTGACAATATATGGCCAATCGTGACGTCACTTACCACCTTGACTTCACATGTTAAAACACCCCAATAGGTCTCAATGGGACACTGACATTGTTTTGTCTTACGAGATGTAAAGTACAGCTGCTAATTACCAGTAACTGAATTTATGAGTTCATACAGGTGATAACAGAGAATCCAGGGGAAAAAAAACACGAGGATCAGAAAACAAAAGGGGGGCAGCAGAGAATGAAGGGGGGCCGGCAAAACGCTAAAGGGGGGGTGGTGCACCCTGCTTAAATGGAGCAGAGAGAACACTGATAACCTATTTTGATTTGCATAATACATGTAGGTTTTTTTTTAAAAATGAAAAACAACTTTAAAATTAGTTTTAATAAATAAAACCATTGTCACTTTGAAGTAAAAAGGAGCCATAATAAATATACATTTACATCAAACTTATACCCAGTCATTTTTTTTCTTAAACATATAGTCCCAAAGACCCTTCACCTACATGTAATTCATTTCCAAACAAAGAATTAATTTTAAATATAAACATTTGATTTGTCTATAGAAATACTTCATTCAGTTACTTACAATACACACCGCATCTTGCTTATTATCAATATTTTAAAAATAATAATGAATTATGCTCACGGACAAATAAATCGGGGAAAAAATTATGTTTTTTTTTTCCGTTGAAGGTGTATATAGTTTGAGTCACATGACTGGTATTCCCCCGTAAGCCGTTATTTAAAAACTTCTGAATATTTTTCTAGCTGCATAAACATTTTGTGCTCATTTATTTTGCCATAACGAAACGATCGTTCATGCAATTTGTGCAGGCCTGAATGTCATGTGGTATTCTCTATTGACAACAAACTAAAACCAAGAAACCTTTTTATAAATCACTGGTCATGGTACTAAGCACTTGTCAGATGATGTTACAGTTTTTCATGATTACTCAATTTTTATCCTAAGTCATTTGATAAAATACAAATTTAGGTTTTGGGCTCATCTAAGTCCATTTCTGAAAGGTAAATCAAGATTTAAGCTGTTTGATAAATAAGATTAAAATGGCACCCCTATATTTTTAAGTCATACATCCCACATAAAATTATTTTGGTGACATTCCTGTATATTATTAGTATGCTAAACATACATTATTTTTATAATGGAAGTGCTTCTTTTGATTGCGGATGAAATCAGAATTGGGATTAAGGAGCAATCATTTGTTAATGCACATGTATGGAAATCTTATAAACAACATTTGGCTACCTCAAAAAAAAAAAAAAACATTTTGAATTTTAATATTTATGAAATAACTGTAAATAAAATTTCTGTCTCTTGAAAAATGACTTGCAATTTTTAAAGGGTTGTAGCAAATTTCCGTGCTACTAAGTCTAAAAAAATGGACTGCTTTTTACTTCCACTAAATTTCAAGCCATGTAGGTTACTAAGTGAGTATTCTAAATCACCTTCCTTGATCAAAATGATAATCATTACGTGTAAAATTATTTAAGGCCTAAACGATTATTTCAGGAAACATGCCAAAATATTACACTGAGTAGGTAAATATTTTCTATTTAACCCTCAACCAAATCCTGGAGAAAACAAATCCCCCCAATCACAGGTGTTTACTGCAATACTAAATTAAAAAAATTAAAAATATAATGAAGAATGGCACCTTTTCTCAAAACCTTACATTGTTTTAGAGGCGAGACGACATTAGCGTGCCGACAAAACCGTGCCGACATAAGAACGCAGGACAAATGAGCACAATGACAAATGAGCACAATGACAAAAGAGCACCGGACATTTTAACGCGCAAGGGAAAAAAAAAAAACTTTTATAAATTATTTATTTTATTCAAACATTAGTCCAAACGCCTATACGAAACGCCTCACAAGAAGTCCACAATATGAATGTCTTAATATTGTTCACAATATGAGTATTGGGAGTGCTCACATCAAACGTTAAGTTCAACATTATATGAAATACCTCGCAGGAAGTCCACAATATGAATGTCTTGAAACTGTCCAATGAGAGTTAGCATTGCTGCTTCAGCTCTCAAAAACTTGCGATTGTTCTTGATTAGTTTGGCCAGCATCAATACGTGTTATGACATTTTCTGTGTGCGACTGTTCTAATCTAATTACTTCAATAAGTTTGTAAACAGTTGGATGCACATATCCAACAGTACCTTGAAAAGCCCTATGCCAGCCCTCCACCGAGGAGGAAGATGTACAACATTGGTAACATAGTAACAAATGAGCAGTGTTGAGCCTGTGAAAGGGCTTAACAGCTTATCGGTACAGCAAGAACAATGGTGAACAATAGTAAAGAATAAAACAGCAAATATTAGGAGAATGCAAACAATATACGATGCTCTAAATACAACTATTTCAATTTTAAACAATTTGATGCTCAAATAAGTTTTGATATATATTTTTCTGAAATGGGCAAACTAGTATAAAATTACATTCATCTTCACTTTATCCTACAATTTCATCAACACAAACAAAACAAATAGCTCGAAAATTAAGTTCCAGTGAAATATTCGAATAATATCTATTACCAAAAACAAAGGCTGCGCGGTTATGTCTAGTGCAGACATGTCGCTGCGCTCTTTTGTCGGCGCGGTAATGTATGGCGTGTAAATGTCGGTGTGCCTGTTTTAGAAAGTTCTCGGTTCTAAGAACTTACCTTCTGGTCTCAAAGGTACATAAACTTTTCTTGGGGTTCTTTTGGTGTTGGGTCCTTTCTTATGTGGAAACTCTTTAGACTTCAGGTATCCTATTGGCTCTGCAATCAACAATTCATCTTTTAAAATATTTAATTCACCAATGTTTGATTTAATTTCAACATTAGGTATGAAGTCGCCTGTTTCAGGTTCCTGTTTTACCGTGACAAATTCTTCATCAATTCCATGTGCCCTCTTGTTTGGGCCATGCTCAGGCTGTAATCTTTGGGAAGGGAAAAATGAATCATCACGTGTTGTGCTAGTTGCGTTTTCAGACTTAATACTATGGTCATAGTTGTCCTGCTCCTGCTCATATTTTGCCCGTTTTGACATCATCTGAGTATTTGGGGAGAAAGTCTTCTTCCTGTTAAGATCTGGAGGCTCAGGTTTATCACTCATTTTATTTTTTATCATAATCTCTTTGTCTGTCGCAATCCTTTGCTCCTCTGAACATTTCTGCTTTATCATGACATTAGGGTTTCTGCTATTTGAGTCAGATACAGCAACCTTACTCTTATGACTAGATGACAGAGACTGAACATCTGAGATGGCCAGCTCATGAGGTATTTCCCTTGAAAAACTATCCATGCTGCTCTGAGTACAGCTGTCCATAGAACTGTCATAATCATCATCAAATTCGGGGTCAAAATGATGCCCATAATGCTTACTTGGCAAAGGATTCTTCCTTAACAGAGGCAGTGTTCTGAATGCTTTGGTGCAGTAGCTTTCACTGATGACACTACCGGAGTTATGTACCATTTCACTTAACACATAACGCTCTTGTTTGGAGTTGTCCATCATTAGACAGACATAACCACTGACTTCACATACTTGCTCGAAGTCTAAGAAATGTCTACAGAGTTTCTGCAAATTGTCTACAAATCTGGAAAAAAATTCTTCAGAGTACTGTTTCTCCATATTTCTGTCTAGTTGTCTTTTCTCAAATTGTTGTGCATTCTGTAATAAAAACAAATCTTTTTATTTCCATATATTTGTGTCAGTGTCAGTGTGAACATACACTGTTATGAATAATTCATGGTCTTGATGAGTGTCAAGTCCTCCAACAACATAAGTTGTATATATATTATTGTTTACTACCTTACATTTACCATATCAGTATACATATATTAAATGCCCAAGTAGTTAGACTAGGGTGTTGTTCAAAGTTATCAACATTTACTTTAAGAAAAGTAATAACATTTCAAGATCACAACATAGCAAAAGCCCTGATATACATAAATTTTGAGAAAAATGTCACTTTTTCAGTGAAACATCTGTATATTGCTGTTATTGTTATGATAACATTCTAGCAACAGTCCAAAGACATCAGATGGAGCATGGCTAATTTTTGGTCATATTTTACCATAATCAATTTAGATTCCCTGAACTGTATCACAAGAATCCATCTGAGTAATTAACCAAATTATATTTGTATATTTTAATAGATCTGCCTAATCATTACCATAGTGGAACTTTAAAAAGAAATTAAATATTAAGATTTATTTTTTGGGAGTCTGATTGGATTCTCATAATTTTGATTTACAGAAATATGGGAATTACATTCCTGGATACCAGTAAAAAAAAACAAAAAAACTACTGGGTGCAGGACCTGTACTATTGTTCATGCCAAAACAACAGATAATGGGGCCATTAATCTGTCAACCTTCACCACCATTTCTATTAGCAACCATGACTGTGGTTTAAAAACTTGCCTTGTTATGCAAGACAGGTTTTCATTTTAAACCCAACAAAAGTATTTGCAACCAGTGAAATCGTTACAATCTAGCCTGTCCTGTATCTAAGGGAGGTTGAACTATAGTTTTCAAGTTGCATAGTGTACAGAATTTACTTATATACATTATCTAGATGTTCACCTTCGGACACTATTTCTTCACAGCATTTATTTTGTCTTGGACATTTTCTTAATTGCAGGAGTTGCATCAAAATATTTAAAACAAAGACTCACACCTCCAAAAATGACAAATAATTTTTATAAACAATATCAAACACACACACTAAACAATTTTTAAGAACCTACACAAATGAGAAAAGACCTGTAAAAATTACTATCATGCAAATGTCTAATGTGCTGGACAAGCCATTTTGCAATGTACTTCTGTATTAAATGATTTTCATTATTAGTATCCTAAACTACCAAATTGTGTCCTGTTCCAAATGCATTGTATTTTACTTTTGGGTACTCTATAAATAAACAATAATAGTTTTGAGACCCAAAATATGGTCACAAATGTGTTGGCAGTACCAGTGAAGAAAAGAACATAACAAATATTTTTGTGACAAGTATTGATTAAATATGGTATCAAGGTAGTTTTTAAAAATCAGATTTTCTACTAACAGCAACTGGAACCGTCTACCTTTTAGATTTAATGTGTTTTTGTTTGGTCTATAATCACTATGAAGATGTTTTGGCAGAAACATTTTCATAAAAGCCATGTGATAGTCGCAAGAATGGGATGCAGTTTGTTAATAAAAACAGGCACTAATCTAGGATAGAAAAAGCTGGAAAAGTGACTTCTCCCTTCCTATAAGAAATGGGAGATGTTTGATAAAAATGTGAAAAGTGAACTCAGCAAAATCAAAATTAATGCAATCCATGGGAATATAATGGGCTCTCTCTCTCTCTCACATTTAAGCCTATTTTTATATTTAAATCAAGAAACAAAAAATTAACTGTTAAACATTGTTTTAATAATATATATATATATATATATTAGTTTTGTTTGTTTTTAATTGTCAACTCGTTTTGTGCACAAAATCAAAAATATGTTCTTGCAGTGTTAGAAATGTGGCCGGGAGCCCGGGTCCACCTGAAATGGGGTCGGGCTACGAACTTTTCAATGGTGGTAGCCCATGTATCCACCATATTTGGATCGGCTAAGGTGCTATAATTAAATACTTTCCAATGACACGTTAAAAAGTGTGGGGAAATGATTCACATCATTTATTCATTGATTAATAAAATATATGTCTGTCTGTCTTGATTTTATCGTGCGGTTAAACACAAAATAATTCTGTCCATTTGTATGCGTATGTTGTAACTATGCGCATGTGCAAAGTAGCTTCATTCACAGACTTCGGGCCATCTACGTGGATTACACACGTTATATGTTAATGAGTAAAATGACGACTCATGCGCATCTTACCTTGGTAGAATGCCTGAAAGCATTAAACTTTGTCAACAGAATGTGTATTCCAGATATTACTTAGAGTCCAAGTATCGCATGGACTCAAGACCTCTGGTCAATGAAGCAGCAATCATGGATGGAATGCACCATATTCCATCCACAGCATGGACTGTTTGTTTTTTTATAAAAAATATATATATATATTGCGTGTATTACTATTAGACGACATTTTAAGTCTTAAAATAGGGAAGGAGTTTAGCCTATACAGTTAATACTTCGATAGCGAAATGTATATTAACAGGTGACTAACGGAAACACAACACCGTCGAGTATCAGTCATTCCAAGCATAATAATGCACTGCTTAATTTTCAAAGCAATTACAGTAGCATCCACAAAGTTCTTACCAGTACATTTTAGTTTATTTTTCAGATGTTTAACTGTAATTCAGAGATGCAAACATTTATTTTAATTGTGTCAATAATCACTTATCAGAAATCAAACAAAAAATGGCAGCAAACGTCACATGGTGAGGTTGCACACCATAGATTTTTGTACATACATTTCAATGCTATTTCTATGTCAAAACATGTACAATTTTCTCACTATATCATAAGATACATAGGAATAGCATTTTTGAAAGTATAATAATCTTCAGTTACAAAATATTTATATGTTGACCACTAATATTTTTAGCCATATTTTCTCTCATGACTCCAAGGACTCTCCATATTTTTGGATTAATGAGAGCCCTATATTTCTGGTGTTCATTTTTGACACACACTTGCCTTACAAAACAAATTAATAAACAACTTATAGGTAGGTAATACTTGAAAAAAAGGTTGGTCCACCAACTTTTCATAGTTCGGAGCCCTGGTGACCACCTCAATTCTCAATGAATTTCTAACACTGGTTCTTGTTACGTTTTCCTTAATCACCAAATAATTATTTTTAATTAAGATTTAATAATTTTAATGCAATAAATAGAATCAACAACCATACTACTTAAATAGATATGTCATTGAAAATATTTACTACTGACAACAAGATTGTGAAGTGAATCAAAACAGCATAATCTGTGTAGTTGGCAAAATCACAGCATAATTATTTCCCACAAAAACATCCGGTTTCCAAACGAAAAGCAATCAACCAATCAAAACCACTGTCTTAGAAACTATTGAAAATTAATTAGCTGAACACACTTCAGTGCCCATATTTTAGCAAACTTAAATTAAGTGTGCATACAGTCCCATCTCCAACAACTTTGAACACTAGCACTGAATCAACAGGCGACACCTTTTTAAGTGCATCTCATGCAAAGTAACCGGAATCTTGTTCATATTACATAACCGAACAAAGCTTGATATGTTCTACTTCGTGTTACCAGAAATAGCCGGTTAATGAGGGAACAATAAACACGCGTGTCATGCAAGATTTGTTACTTGTTTGTTTATAAAGGCTTGTTAGGCTTTTTTTGGATGGCATCATAAATCGGTATCACTGTAAGTTGTTAGTTATTTGGATTTGTTCTTCACTTCGAGTATAATAATACGGAGACTTCGGCTTCTCACTACTGCTAACAAGTTGGTGACATGAGATAACATTCAGCGAAAAAACAAAACCATTTCACCGGCTAGATTAGTGCCTGTAAAATATTAACCGACTACACACTGGAAATTGGTTCTCAAGCAAAATGCATTTAAATAACAACTTTTTTTATGGATTGATTACAAAACTGAACAATATAAACATTAATGTTGTTAAATGTTGTCTGTACCTGAAATAGACATTAATACAATGCAGAATGGTAGGACAATGATACATGTTATACACATGTACCTATACAAGAAAAGATTATCACAAACAGAACAGTGTTGAACAGGTGTTGTCTGCTTTTTAGTTAATTTCATAAAATTAGGAATACACTGGTTCCATAGTTAATGTCACCATTTGACTTTAACGTATATTTCATCTAGTAGTGGTACGTTTGTAAACATTTGTTGGTTACTTTCAATAGTAAACTGCACAGACTCAAAGTAAAACATTATTTAATCAAATCGATCATGTATATACAATGCACATGCATCCCAGAATCCCGATCTGTACAACCTCTGTATAACCTCCAACATACAGGAGTAACCATGGTAATGGGTACCCTTCTAAAAACCTGCTTTAATCCTTTAGTTTAAGCTTTTAATAGTCTGAATCTCTTCTATGAAATAAGAGCTATGACTATGAGTGCAGCTGTATGAGTGCATTAAAATATAAATATTTTATAATGGGATAATGGAAAACAGATCATAGTATTGTTGATTTTATTATTACATGCAAGTTTCGTATCAGTTTCGTGTGTTTTGAACGATCAGTTAAAACAGTTAATGGGCAGGCTTTAAATGTTCAGAATGGGAAATACGGTAACACATCTATAATTATCTAAATTTATCAACAATCAAAAACTATTCTAATGCCACGAAACACTGCAGTGAAAACACATTTAACAGTGTTATTGATCATATGATCCATATGTAAAACATTATTAATATGGCGGCGCATTTTGATTGTTAAAATTGCAAACCTTCTCCCACCATGGTGCTCTAGAAAAGCAAACAACAAAAGCTGTCCAAGGGAGGTAATGCGTGTCGAAATAAACAATTTGTCCTCAAACGCCACAAATGTCCAACTTTCATTAGAATGTTTTTTTTTCGTACGGTATTTTAATACGTCATTTTTATAAGATAAATTTTTAACTGTAATTTTATTAATATTATTCAATTCAAGAACAATTCATGACTATATTAACCAACAAATTTGTTCAAACAAAGAAGTGAGAAGATAAAACTAAAAGCAATATTCCTGTGTCGAAAATTGTGTTTTTGATAATGAAACTTTACTGAGGCAGATCTAGTGGCTAAGCTTTTTTGGTGAGGAAAGGTTTTAGTTCCAAAATTTGGGCACTATATATATATATATATATATATATATATAAATATTTTTTATGTTTTTTTTTTCATCTGAGAACATTAAAGCAAAACTATATGGCCTAAATTTTTGGACAATGAGGGCCCAAAAAACAAATAAGGAATAATAACATTTTAAAAGCACAACATTGAAAAATACAATATTTATAACTTTTCAGTTTGTACACACGATTGATTGACAGCATGTGTACGCAGCATAAATTTATTTCAACAGTAAAATAATTGGATTTTTACACAATAAAACATTGATTAAAACGAAACTTGTAATCGAAATGAACATTTTCAATTTTCTGGCGTTTGAATCTAAAAATTAGTCATTTTTAAATAGTCACTTTCAATTATTAGGTTATTATTTTGAAAGGTATTATAAATTATCATCCGTTAACTTGATAAATTGAGAACAAATATTATTCATAATGATAGTAATAATATGAAAAGAATAAATACATTTGACAAGAAACTGTCTGAATAAACTAAATGACATTAAACTTTAGATTAACAATTACTAGTACTTAGGCCCAAGAGCGAAAATTGCTTTCTGGAAGTGTTGGTGGGTGGCGGACGGAACATCCCCCATCCCCCTGTCCAAAAAGTGAATGGGGGGGGGGACGGAGCATCCCCATGTCCAAAAAATGGTAATGTGACCCCACCCCCTCCCGATCCACTAGGATTGACGCCATTATAGAACTCCTGTGTACTTCGGTATATCTGCGTTAAGACCACATGTTTAAGTGTTACATTGATACAATAAAGAGAAATAGTGGAAAAAAATATTTTTTTTAGGTATTTTAATTTCCATGTTTCGAAGCAAAAAGTGGGGTGGATAGTTATATAAACGTCTCTCGTTTAAAATTTGTGTGGTGGACGTCGTCCCCTCCCCCCGGGGTTTACGCCAATGCTTAGGCATATATGTAATAAACTGGTGTAGAAAGATTTAATACATTTATACTTGTATATAAATATTAAACCTACATAACCTCATTATTATATATCTGGTTTATTCTCTTTTAAAATGTTTTATATCTAGTTCCTTTTGTTGAATTGTACACCTTTGTAAAGGAATAAAAACAACAACAGTAATAATAATAACTAAGCACAGTCATTAAAAAAGCAAATATAGAATCTGTCTTTAATGCATCAGTAAGATCTAAAATAATTCATTCTCATTAACATTACATTTATGTGGATATATATATATAAATATATATATATATATATATATATATATGTGTGTGTGTGTGTGTGTGTACATATATATTTTTTTTCTTCTTCTTATAATAAGTGAATAGAACATGTAAGCGTGAGTTTAATGATTTTTCAATGAATCTGTGTCACAGCTATATATAAAAATGCATTGGACATAAATGGCATCTATCCTAGGGGTCTGTTGGTCAAGTATTGGAATTCTCCGAGGAACCATCGTGATAAGTTCAGGTCTCATCTTTCCCCTACTGCTTCCAGCCGTGTGATTAAGATAATGAAGTAGACATTATTTTTAGGATGGCAGCTGCAATTTTTGTTGGTGTGTAATTCAGTTATTCTTGGGACACATGGTCCATATGTTAGGCTAAGTACTTGTCAACCCATATTAAGAATATTTGTAGTAGTCATCGAAAAATGAGGTTTTTGTCATTCTCAGGGGCATTGAAACGAAATTCAAATTGGGGGGGTTGCTTCCGTATCTGAACATCAGAATTTGCCAGTGAATAATTCAACAATGAATAGAAAATATATTTATGAGAATTATTGAGGGGGTGGGGGGTGTACAGCCTCCCCAGGCCCCTGTTTCTTAAGTGATTTTGGTTTCTGTTTTTAACAGTGATGGATCTATGTCATTTTGCAATTTAATTAACATTAAAAAATTATTATTATTTTAAAGAATATTTGTAATAAATGAAATTTTTGTCTTTCTTTAGGAATTTTGGTTTGTTTTTAACAGTGGCAGATCTGAGGGGCCCAAGGGGCTTGGGCACTCCTAAAATGTTGTGATTTAAATAACTTCTTATTAATTAAAAAAATTTCGTGATTTTAATTTTTTTTTTTTTTATCATTATAGAATCCGAGGAATCGGCATCATAATTATTATTGCACTCCCACAAAATTGGATTTCTATATCCGCCACCGTTTAAGATTTTTTTGAAAACAAAACATCGGAATTGATCTTCTTTGAACGTTTTGTCTCCCAGAAGAGCGTCTTTCAATTTAAAAATATTTCTGACATTGTTTGAAAAATGAGATTTTTGCGATTAAGTAAAAAAAATACAATATGTTTCTCTTTCTGATTTGCAGTTTTTGTATTTGTCTTGCGTTTTTAAAATCGTTTTTATTTTGTCATTAAAACAACCAAATATTCTATTAATTTCATTGTCATTTGTTTGAGAAATCCATCTGCCTTATCAGTATTGTAACAATAGCGTAGAATAAATAGAAAATTCTGCTCACAATCAGTTTTCCATTGTAAAGTAAAATCCTCTTAGTTCCATAATCATGTAGCCCAAATATTTTATGCAGTTAACAGGGTTATTCCTTTATCAGAAATACCCATTTAAAATCATGTTACTGTTCTTGTTCTATCTGGTATAAAAC
Source organism: Symmetromphalus regularis (assembly GCA_032355785.1). Classification (NCBI taxonomy): domain Eukaryota; kingdom Metazoa; phylum Mollusca; class Gastropoda; order Neomphalida; family Neomphalidae; genus Symmetromphalus; species Symmetromphalus regularis. Next base: position 1,199 of record JAULBS010073996.1, on the reverse strand, counting down.
CTAGTACATTTGTCATACAGTGATCACAAAAATCAGAAAAACGATAAGTAATGTAAAAAATTCTTTGACCATGTAACCTGAATGCTATAAAATTGTTAAAATATTATTACCCATATGGCTCAACATATCTTGGTACATATCAAAGTGTAACGTCCTAGTACTACGTCACACTGGGACGTAAAACTTTTGACGTCATACGACGTCATATTATTTCGCATGGTTTGTTTCCAAAAAAGAAAAACGATTGGTTTCATTTTTGTTGTTGTTACGGGTTTTTTCAAATTAAACTTAAAATTGATAATGGTGATAAATAGGATATTAAACTCGCTTCCATTTCTTATCATGTTTATGTCTATCGTGAAATAATTTTCATTTTCACTTGCTAAAGCTCGTGACAACTGAAAATTATTTCACTCGGGACATAAACATGATAAGAAATGGAAGCGAGTGTAACATCCTATTATAAGATTATGGTTACTTTGTGGTCGCATTATGATTATTTGATAAAAATGTAAGACCTACCATGGTTTTTGGTACTTTGAAAGATAAAAAAAATGTAGTTTTATTCAATTTCTTATGCAAATAACCAGACATTACAAAGAAAACATATGCAATTAAAAGAAATTCTTTGTATATATTTGCATACAAATGATTCTGTGCAACAGAATATTATGCAAATAACAGGAATATTCTATTATCAGGAATACATTTGAGTGAAATCAACTGCAATTAAAAAAAAAAACAACTGAAAGCTGTCTCATTGCTTCTGTTCTGAAAATACCATTCTGAAAATACACTTATATTATTTAATGTTTTTTTATCGACATCACTAGAGCACATGGCATTATTAATCATCGGCTGTTGGATATCAAACTTTTGGTAATTTTAACACGTGGTCAATGTGAGCATGCCTCCAATGGGTTCTGAACAACTGTCTTTATCTTGAGAGTCCAATCTTCTACCCCAGGACCACAGAGACTCTACCCTTAGACTAGTCCATAGGTTGATTCAAGAGAAGATGGGATGAGGTGAAATGGAGACCAATGTTTATTTTTTTCCCCATTATAATTTAGTCTAACTATTTTATGACTCCTTTCCAATAGTAAAAATCTTTAAATGGGCAATTCCACTGTCATGGGTGTGACCATCAGAGAGGTTTTATAGAATATACAATGAAAACCTTACAAAGTGGCTTTGGT
>JAULBS010073985.1:0-20749 GCA_032355785.1 Symmetromphalus regularis | reverse complement strand
TATATGCACTGTCCCACAGACAGGACAGCACATACCATGGCCTTTGATGAACCAGTTGTGGACCACTGGTTGGAACAGAAAAGAGCCCAAACTGCAAATGGGCCCACAGAGAAGGATCGATCCCACGACCGATCAGTTCACAGGCGGACACTCTACCATTTGAGCTACATCCCGCTCCTCGTTATAACTGTAAAGGATCATTCACAATTATTACCGATATTTTCCTATTTTTACACAGAAGTAGGGGATTAAATAATATTTTTTTTATTTAATGATGCCTCTAGAGCACATGGAATTTTGTCTTATCATTGGCTAATGGACGTCAATCATATGGTCATTATGACATAATATGTATTTAGTGGAAACCCGCTTTGTTCTCACCCGTAAACTACGTCTTGGTCTCAATCCACTATCAGATTCTTGATGCTCAACTGGAGCTTTCCTTTTAGTAGCCGATCCTCGACCTCGATTCTTCTGCTGAGGTTCATCAGAGTCACTAGTGCCACTCTCAAATGATTTGGTTTTCTAAATTAAGGAGAAAATAAAGTTGAGAAATTTTCAATTTTATTATTATACAATATACAGGGTTTCTGCAGACTTCCAAGAATTAAATTTCAAAACTTTTCCATGACTTTTTCATGGCATTTCAAAATATTTAATGATCTTTTCACACACAAATTTGTAAAAATGTACAGATGTATCACACTGCCATGAGCTAAAATGGAAATCTGGAAAAACTATGTTCTATCTGTATAAAAAGACAGGGTTTATACTCTTTGGGGAGGAAACAAAATTAAAGACTTTAAACGATGAAAAACATGGTTTTCAAGAACATAAAGCATCACAAGAATTGATCGCTTGCAAGATGATAAGAATGATAGAAAAAATCTTGGCTGATGGAGAAATTAAAAAACTTATCCATGTCTTTTCAGTTTTAACCAAAATTTTAAAACTTTTCAAAGATTTATGCCCATGAATACAATATAATAAATGATACATAATAGCTTTTTAAAATACCAACCTTTGATTTGCCAGACTTTTTGTGAGATGAAACCACATCATTCCCATCCTTCTTTCCTCTTTGTCTGACCAACCCCTTGCTTGCCCTACTCCCTCTGTCAGACCTCTCCTGTCCCTTAATCATACTAAGAGGCACGTCATCGCTATCACTAGAATCAGACGACTCCTCAGATGCTGCAACCTTCCTCTTTGCTCTCACTCGAGAAGCTCCAGCTCTCCCTGCTCCCCTCCCTCTCCTCGCTTTCTTCTCAGCCGGCTCCTTATACTCAATCTCAGCCGCCGATCTTTTCAGACTGGATTTACTCAATTTCTGCTTTGCAATATCTTTAGAAGACACTTTCACAGATTCCTCATCAGATGACATCTCTCCTTTTTCATTGGAATCCTCTTTACCATTCATATCTTTCACATCTGCTTTTCTCTTCACACGTTTCCCATTGTCCTTCACTTCAGACACATTAGCATCAGCCTTTTTAGTTTCAGTAATGCCGTTCACATTCACTGTCTCTTTCTGGGATGATGTCCGTCTTGTTGAGCGTCTAGTCCTAGTCAGACAGACTTCAGTTGTCGTTTGATCCTCTGTTGATGATTTTGCAGCTCTCTTTCTTGTCTTGCTAGTAGAATTGGTCAGAGCCAAAATTTCGGAATCTTGTTTATTGTCTGTTTTTTCTTGAAGCTTACCCTTGTCACCTGACTGATCAGCATCTGCTTGTTGTTCATTGGAGTCACCATCTTTTACCAAAGTATCATCTTCTTTTTCCTTTTCATCCACATCCTTCAAAGACTGAGAAACTCCCAATACGGAAACAGCATTGTCTTTTATTTCTGGGTTTTCATTAACATCATGGTTTTCTTTTAAATAATTTTGAACACTTGGCTCATCACTAGATTTGTCTTTTGGTTTAGTTTTCTTGCCTTTTTTTGATGCTGCTTTCACCTTCTTTCTATCACAAGAAACAATCTCATCTTTATTCACTGTGTCTGTCAAACTTGAAGAATTCTCCACTGAAGTTTCATTTTCTTTGGTTTTATCTTGCTTAACTTCATTCTCTTGAACATCGTCTGCATTGCTCTGCACAAGTTTACCATCACTACATTCTGCATCACAAGAGGTCTCTTTTTCCTCAGACCCCGTACTGTGTTCTGTACCCAGGTTATCTATTTTAGCTGTTTCATCTCCCTTTTCTGTTAGTGTTTCGACCTCTTCACTTTTATCCTTTGAAACATGTTCATCTTTGGATTCATCCGTTTTATTACAGTCAACCGTTACAGAACATGTTTCACCATTTTGATCCGAGGATGGAACTTTGGGACTTTCTGCATTTTTAAGAGTCTGGTCCACAGACAAGGTAGAATCGGATACAACTGAACTGTTATTATCATTAGTTTCAGATAATTTATTAACTTCGTTAATCGCTGATGTTTCAACATCATTTCTAAGAGTATCAGATTTTGTTGTTTCTGTTTCTTTTGTTGTAGTGGAATCGGTGTCACTCTGGTTTTGTTTTTCAGTTTCACTAGTTAATTTTGCATCAGTGGCTGGTAACGTTTCTGTTTCAGTGTTAATTTTAGTTTCACTCGGATCACATTTATCTGGTGCAACTTTTTCTTCCTTTAACTCACCATCACCCTCCTCTTCTTTTTCTGTAAATTCTTTCTCACTTTTAGAGGTATCAGAATTAAGCGTTTTATTTCTTTTTAAACATTCTACACTTTCTAAATTATCTATTTTACTTTGGTCAATGGGTTCAGGTTTAATTTTACAATTGTCTTCACTCTCTTCATTTTCATCTTTAACCTCGGCACTGTCTTCTTTCAAATTTTCTCCATCTGCTTTATCAATAGTTTGATCTTGTGATTCCTCCTTTACTTCAACATCTTGTTTAACACAAACGTTTTCATTACTTTCACATTCAACTTTGAGTTTTTGTTCTTTTGCAATCTTTATATCTTTCTCACTAAGCCGCTCAAGTTTGATAGTCATTTTCAAGTCCGACTGGCTCGTGACTTCGTTAGCACAAACTTCATTCCCTGATTTGATACATGCCGAGTGGTCCTCTGCTTCAGGACTTCCCTCTTTACTACTCTTGTTGGAAGCTGAAATTGTAAATATAAACAAATCAACTTTACTATTTAGAAAATTGCTTCACTTAAAATGGTAAATAAGGGGTGCAGAAAGTACTCACCTGCTCGCCAAATGCGAGTAAATATTCTGACGGATGAGATAAAAAAAATGCAACTATCAGTCTGATGGGCAATCTGTATTTTTGTCATTAACAGTACAGTAAAACTTGCGTATAATGTACCAGCATTATTGGTCAGTTATATACGAAATCCATATTGTGCGTATACGTATATATTTGTCTGTTAATAACAGTGTTATACACATAAACCGTACTTTGTCCGTTATATGTATACCGTACACTGTTTGATATATACGTAAATGTAACACTGTCAGATGTACAACTGCATGCCTACAGCATGTTCAGTGTCCAATTATTTTCCTTGTGTATCCTATCTCAAGAAGTTGTCTGAAAGCTCCGCACAAATTTGTTGGTACCCTCCCAACTTATTCTCCATCCTCATGCAAAACACTCATTACGTTAGGATCAACTGAGTTGTTGTACTACTTACGGACTTGCCTAACTAGTGCAACTGTCTGCTACGCTGCATGCCGAATTATCGTACATGTACATTGTATTTTAAATTTGTGAGCATACCAGTCCCGCCATGCGAACGACAACTGAAATAACGAGTCGGGACAAAGTTCAGTGATGTTAAAAAATGCTTTATTTTGATTTTTTATGTAGAATAATGTACTATACAGTACGTTTTTTCCCCACATTCTCATTGATTTTCATTACTTTTCACAAAGGTACACGTCAGCCAGGAGGAGTACGTTATAGACGAAAGGATTTTAAAGGAAATGCATTACACTGGGACCGGAGATTTGGGTATGATATACGCAAATGTCCAATATATGGAGGCCATTATATGCAAGGATTTGTATTGGAATTATCGTTAGACGAGACCGGGACTTGAGAGTTTCAGTACGGTATAAGTGATTATCCAGTTTATCCCAGGATGTTATACGCGAGCTTTACTGTATATGACCATTGATTAGATGCATACTTCCTTTTTTGTTGAGTATATATCGCCCAAAGATCTGGCCTATTCTACTAGGTATAGACTATTCAAGGAGAAGGATTTTAGCAAAATTTCTGCAATATGACTCAACTGGAATTTTGTTATTATTGAGTGAATAACTAGTTTGATTACCTACAATGAAATTATTTTGAAACAAAATACTGAAAATACATTTTACTACATACAGTAAGTTCTGACCAGTTGTATGTTTGTGTACAAACTCTTTAGCAAGATTAATTATATTTTGACATTTGTAATATTAGAAGTTCCACATTCTTTCTATTCATATTATGTCTACTTGTTCAGATCCAAGCTTTTGTGGGCCAGTGGTAGGATATTTAGACTCACAAGCTGAAGGCTGTGGATCAAAAACTATCGGAAGCTGGATCACACTTGACTGTGTCAAAATTTCCAAATGTTTGATATCAAATACTGAATGATTAACAGATCAATGTGCTCTAATGGTATCGTCAAACAAAACAAAAACATTGTTAAGATCCTTAATAAGATTTATCAAATTTCTAATTTTATCATTTGGAAACATCTAGAGATATCTGTTAATGAATTCACTGCACTTGTTTGGTTCCAATAATAAATCTGTTAGTACCACGTTTCAACTAGAAATTCATGCAAATTATGCTTTCAAAGAATAAACTATATACACATGTAAGCATGCACTAAGCTGTTATGCTTACACTGAGACTTGTAAACTGAACTAGTTAGACAAAGAGCCACTGTTCATAAAGGAAGTACAGAATCATTAACAGTTTTTTGGCTTACAGAATACACAAATTGAATAAAGATATAATTACTCAAACATCCTATAATGTCTTCAAGCAAATTAGCTCCAGGGCCATACCCTTATGAAAATCCTAAAGGTGGTGGGGAAACATGACTTTTTATAAAAAAAATTGTGACTAGTCTGAGGATGCAAAGCATTCAAGAAATTTAGGGGCTCTGAGGCATGCTCGCCCCCTTGAATTTTTTTTTTTTGGGAGGCCTATAGGGACTGTACAAATTAAACCCTGAGATGTGTATGCTATTTTCTGGATACGACCCTGATAACCTAGCTAGTTTATTACACACAATCATGGCTGCACCAATCAGCTTTAGTTTCAAAACTACACTTGAAGTAGAATAATTGTTAAACATTAAGACTAGTGTTCACTTAGTCCTATCATATGTGGTTATGGTCTACATAAACCATAATATGCTACTTATAGCAATTTATTATTGTCAGCAATTTTGCATTTATTTTGTTAATTTTTTAACGGCTTGGATCAACGCAATTGATAGAGAAAATGATATGTTTAAATGTTTCAGTTTATTCATTCAAGTATTGTTACAATGACAACAGAATAACTTCAATGATACAATAAATTGCACACAAGGAATATTCATAAGAGGTAAAGAAAACTCCACTAATTGCAAGGATTATAATTTTAAAACTATTTATATAACACATGTATTTAAATTCAAAAGAGTTTGCCATTTTGATTTCCAGAAACATGTTTTCTCCCTATTGTGGGGTGTGTGGATAATTAATAACTAGCTTCTATCAGAAAACTATTTAAGCTCAAACTCTCTGACATCATCAGACAATTCTGTACAAGACAAGGCTAACCCCTTTCCATCATCTACCGCACCTTAAGATTGACTCTTACAAAATATTCACAAATTAATTTGATCCCAAACTCCCATACAAGACTGTTCAATCAATAACACAAAAATTACCTTAAATGTTTTGTGTTTTTTTAACTAGCATGACTAATAGCATTGGCTTATAAAACCTGTTAGCCTGCTTCTTGAGCCGCGGCTATGTAATTTTCAATTACGTTCCCTTAATTGGTTTTCGTAATTTGCCGGATTACACACAACTTGCATTTGAACTGAGTGGAGCATCACACAGCTCAGTGGTAATGTCTGCCTGAGGTACGATTGTTACATGATTTCTAATCGAGTGAAGTTTTAGGTTTATTGAGACTGAAACCCTGCTGTATAGACGTGAAAGCCATGCCAGCGGGAGCCTCAGTTCATGACACGTCTAACCAAACCAGACAGGTTGAATAATAGAGACCAGACAAAATTCAGTCTCCTGGGTTTCAAGGTTACAAGTTGAACATCAGGCCAATGAAGCCATAAAAAAGGAATATTATTGAATCAGAAATAAGACTAATTTAATTTCTGTGGAAGCGGTGGTCATAAAAAAGAATATACTGATGAAGAAGTAAGACTTAATTTAACTTATGGCTAATCTATGGCCAACAATGCCATGGTGGATGTATTTATTTTCATGCTTATATCTTATTAAGGTTCACAAATGCAATTCAGCTTTCTATGCTGTCTATCCAGGACAGAGTTTAGTGTTACTAGAAGAGACGAAACCCACTGCCACCATGATAATGCATTAACTCTTATCAATAAACAGCAAGAGATCTTTTATATGCAATATCCCGCAGACAGGAGGATAGAACATACTACAGCCTTTGATAAACCAGTTGTGGACCACTGGCTGGTGTAAGTGGTATAAACCTACCTACTGAGCCTTCAAGAGCATTCACTGGGTCGGAGCTGATAATGAGATTAAAATAATCTCAGTACCAGCCATCCATAGCTTAATCACTGCACTATGAGGGCTGGTTAATGATGCCATAGCAAAATAAATCCACTTATGGCAATTAGGCTAAAAAAAAAAGGTACATTATTGAATCAGAAATAAAGATTAATTCCACTTAATGGTAAGCTATGGCCAATGATGCCATAAAAAGGGAATGTTATTGAAACAAATAAAGACTAATTCCACTTATGGGTAGGCTGTGGCCAATGAGCTGTTTAAATAAAGGAGTATTAACGAAATAGAAATAAGACTAGGAACAGGATATAACTTGGAATTGTCCGATTTAGTTTGATGGAACACTTAAGTAAAGCTATGTGGGCTATTTTTTTTATTCCGGTCAGTAGTCCACAACTGGTGTAATAAGGCCATAGTGTGTGCTGTCCTGTCTCTGGGAAAGTGCATATAAAAGATTCCTCACTGTTAATCAGAAAGAGTAGCCAACATGGTGATAGTGAGTTTTCTCAGATGAAGACAATTAGTTGCAAACATCATTTATTTGACATCTGATAGCTACTATACAAACAGTGTGCTGGGGTGTTATTAAACAAACAATTCTTTCTTTCAGACATGAGATGAGTTCTAATTATGGGTAAATCATGATGGTGAAGTACATCTCTACAAATATGACCTGTGAAAACTGTTTATAGAGTGACCAATCCATGTTTTATGATGGCTTCACCAGTGTGGCAGGATTGGAGATTATATTTAGCTAAAATGGACTTTATGATCATTAAAAAAACATCACACACGTTTTTGCTAAGAAAATATCAATTTTCTAATCATACATGTAGTTCTAATGATACTACAAACACCGGAATGACTAGAAACAAAGCAAATATATAAACATGGACATTCTATGCAATAAAGGGTAAACAACACTTTTTAATCATCAAAAATGGCTATATTAGCAGAATTTAACAATGTTGGAAATGGGTGGCTGTTGTCATAAATTAGGATCTGTTCCTTTAATGCTATTTTATAGATAACACTTATTACTGACACCATGATCATGGTTAATGGGAAGGTATAGGCCAAGTTAAGAGGATTTTAAAAATAATAACAATAGCTATTTATCAGCTAGTACATGTATCTTATGTTAGGACTGCGAATTGTACAGTACTGTTTTTCTCACTTTGTCATCACATGAACTTGTGAAAACAAACTTCAGCTTTACCACATTTTGCAGGTGTCATGGTTTAAGACTTGTTTATTATACTACACACTTTTAAATGAAAGAGTAGCCTATGTGGCAGCAGTGTGTTTTCTTTTTGTATTATCATTAACCACTGCCCAGTGCAATTGTACTGAATCCTCATGGGAATCTTGTTCTGCAGTAATAAATGTCCAAATATACAATACATCAGACATTCCCAAAGTAGGTGGTACCGCACCTCTGGACGCAGTGCAAATAACTGGGGGTGGGATGGTGAGGGAAAAGGTGGCAGTAGGGGGCATCAGAACCAAGTAATAATTTTTTAGAAAATCTATATGACAAAATCTAAGAAACATGAAAGCTGTAAATGATGTAAATTTACTCTTTCATATTGCTAAACCAGCTAAATAAATTCGTTTACGAGGTTAAGTTTTATTTGTGAAATGCATATGTGTGTTTAAAGTGTTAGATTAGTTGTTGTTTTGAATTTACAGTATACCTAATAAAAAGAAAGAGGCATGTCTGGTATATGTGCGGGGGATGGGGTGCTACGGATGTGGGCTGGGAGCAAATGGGGTTGCAGGCTGAACAAGTTTGGGAACCACTGCTATAGATCACAGAAACATTTATTCAAGAAATGAGATTCCTGCTCCAGTTTTAATAAAGGAACCAGAATTCTTTTACAAATGATATTACATTCCAAACTGAAAGAAATAATTCTATGGAACATATCATTGCTAACACCATAACTGCAACATTGTAGCATTATATATTATTCTTTTTTGGCTGTCTGAATGTTTATGGTAACTCAGTCTGGTTTGACTTTTACTCCTTTCTTCAATCCATGGAGTTCAAAATATATTGATGCCAAAAAGGAAAAGATAAGCTATTATTAACATGATGTCTGTGATGCAGGTAATCAGTTTATTATTTTCATATCACAGTTATTTTATTTTTCATACATATATCATAAAATTAATGTAATGATTCATCTCCTAAGCTTACACAGTTATTAATGCCTGGAGTAAGTTTCAATCTTAAAACTTACTTTTAAGTCCATGCAGTTTGGTTTGTGTTCAATAAAGAGTTTTATAAATCTTGTGTCCAGACTAACAGTTTTGTGAGCACATAGACAGACATAACTGTTGCTAAGTAATCATCATTTTGAAAAAGCAAAATCACATAAACAATTTATTAAAACTATTTTTCATTCAAAATACCAAAGTTACATTATTATGATATCGCAGGATTAAAAATTTGCCACTAATTTCAATTTATAAACAATCCTTTTAGCACTGTAACAGTACTCAAATAGATTGGCCAGTCTGAAATTTTCCATAAGGGATTTAAAAAGAAATAATAATTTGTTTTGTTAATAATAAAAATGCAACACCAATGTATTGATTTTGAAGATGTCTTAGAATGAAAAAAAGATTATATTTATTAATGACTTAATTCAGGAAATCAGATACTTGCTAAAATGTAAGACTCCTTTTCTATCATATGACTCCAATGGTCTTTTCATCTATCTCTTTCATTACTGGCATGTAGTAAGGAGTTCTTATAGCACTTTAATTTTTTAACCCGAAGTTGTGCACTGACTTAAAGTTACAAATTGTCTACCACTAAAGAATGCTTGTTTAATAACAAACATTACATAGCATTTGTGAAATTAGAGTCCTCATAAGAAACCTGCTGCTAACATATAGGTTATTCTTTTTTATTTAACTTTTTGATTATGGTCTTTTATACCGACATGACGACAGGGCATCATATATCACAAACTTTGGTTTAGCACTCATGGAAAACTGATGGAAAGATAGTGTTTGTGACTCATCATCTTCAGAGAAAAGGGAGCAGGATCTAGCTCAAACAGTAGTGTGTCTGCCTGTGAACCGGTCAGTTGTCGGATCGATCCTTCTCAATGGACCATTTTGCAGTATGGGCTATTTTCCGTTCCAGCCAGTGGTCCACAACTGGTTCATCAAAGACCGTAGTATGTGCTGTCCTGTCTGTGGGATGGTGCATATAAAAGACTCCTTGCTGCTTATCGGAAAGAGCAGCGGGTTTCCTCTAAATACATATGTCAGAATGACCATACGATTGACGTCCAATAATCGATGATAAAATATAAATCAATGTGTTCTAGAGGTATCATTAAATAAAACAAACTTTACTGAGAAAAAATGTATTACGCCCATGTTGGCTACTCTTTTAGATTAGCCAGTAAGGGATCTTTCATGTGCTCTTTCCCAGCACATACCACAGCCTTTGTTACACCAGTTATGAACCTCTGCCTGGAATAAGAAATTGACCAAATGGGTTTACTAAGTTTCACTTAAGGTGCACTCAGACAGATAATCTATGTCATGAACTACATCCCACTCTTAAATAGAAAACAAAATCCAATGGATTCACTGAAAAAGACAAATCTGATGATGCATGATACAAATCTTATCTGAACACATTACCAATAATTTACATCCCATTTCTAAAACCACAACAAAGAATCATGAATCATTTTGTTCTTGTGTCCAGTTGTTCAAACCCTGGTTAACTTAATAAGTGGTAAATAGAAAATTTCAAAATCAAATCAATAAATAATGCCAAAATAAAATAAAGAGATAATACATTAAAAATTAATAAGCAATATCCTATTATATTCAAAATTAATAAAACAAGAACTATTTCTTTAGTTTCTATAAAGATATTTAAAAGATGTTTATTCCACCATTAGTCAGACTAAGCCATTATTAGCTTTAAACAACTGAGCCCTATAATGAAAAATAAAACTAATATAAAATTCCAGGAATTCACAGCTGTTACAGTTTGATGGTGGAAAACATTTATTTTGAACGTGAAGTCAGTCTAAGATTAGCAAGTGACCAGGTGTAGATGGTGATACAATGATTGCATTTAATGTCAGCCAATTAGATATAGATGGCTATAAAATTAGTATTTTATAATAAGTGGGTGGAACAATCAGTCATATAAGCTGCTGGCATTAATCAATATTAGACAGATGACTTAACCCTTTGAACCCTGAGCTCCTGTCACAGTCGGCCCAGATATCCTGAGCGGGAAGAAAATCATCAATAAATATAGAACAATATTTGTTTGCTTTTGTGTATCAAAATATCTCTTATTTTTTAATTTTTACCAAAAAATAATCCCTTGCCTTTCTAATATGATGATGACACCACAACTATGTTCTCTACCAGCGACATGAATGTCTTGTACTGAACAATATCCAAAACCACTTTCGTTATCATAAATATTATCTCCAATGTCACAGCCCTTTCCAACCCCTCTGGCAAATGGCCTGTTGTTAGAATGTAGTACATTACTGCCATTTTCCTTATCACTATATACATATATATCTATTTCTGACTCAAAATCACTTTCATTATTGTATGTGTCACCAATTTTTCAAATTAAATTGTATCAGGAACGTAAAACAATATTATAATGTTGGGAGTACAAACCAGAAGATGAGAAACAAAAGAGCCATTAATTAGAAGGAATATTCAATAGCGATATTGATGATACACAAAGCCACGTGACAGCCGGTTTTCAAGCAGTTGGGGTATTTGCAGGTTGATATCGCGGCCAGTTTTCCTACCACTCAGATTCAAAGGGTTAAAATGACAGACAATTCAGTGTGAAAATTCATTTATTTTATAATAAAATTTTCTTTCGTGCCAAGTAACAATATTGTGTGAATGTGTTTATTTTATGTACCCATCAGCAAGATGTTTATGCCTGACCTCAGATGTGGAAGAAACACATTCATTCATTAACAGGGATTTATTTTTATTTTTTATTGTTATTATAATTATTTTTATGAGTTAGATTGGTATCATGGGCAAGGTAAAAATGTTGGCAATATCTGATTCACTGAAATTAGTGTCACGACATGGCAATGAATCATTACATTAATACTTTTTTCATTAACATTGTAGGTACCGAGGTGTAAAATTATAAAAATCCTATCAAAACAGTGGAATTTAGAAGACAATGTTTTTGATACAATATGTAGAACAAAGAGAATACTGAATGAGTTTGTGTGTAATGATGTCCACAACTTGAGGTTTTAAAATTGTACATTATATTTTAAGTGGTAAGCATAGTAGTTGTAACATAAACAGTATTTAAATAGTATTTATAAATAAGAATTTAATTTCTTTTATGAGACATTAAATATCCCGGTTAATGGAAAAGATTATCCTATAGCCAAATTGGTTGTAACAAATTTATTATATATTACTGCTTCAGAACCAAAAGGGTGTAAGTCTGGGTTTGGCTCTTAATGGTATAACTGAATACCCCTAAGTGAGTGGCATCTGGTGCACAAAGGGTGTGTGTAGGTTTCTGAAGCTATCCAACATTTATCTTGGTCTAATCACTTACCCACTTTTGGCTCTCTTTACTAGCAACTAGTAGGATTTCGCCCTTTTCTCCATTACACCCTTTTGGTTTTGAAGCAGTGATATATATGTACAAAGAAATATAGGTCACCTAATAATGTTCAGTTATATATTATCTCTTTCATACTAAATATATTAATGCACGTTCCATCATAGCATAAGAAAAATGTTAAAACATTTAACATAAAAATATGAAACACAACAGCTAAATAACAGAACACAACGATCTCATCTAGATGTAAAAGTCCATAGCACACTGAGTCGACATTTAAATAGTGCAAAGGCCACACCAGACTGGTTTAATTGCAATGCTCTGCTGATGTAAGCTTACAGTGCAGGGATAGAAACTAACTCTTGCCCCTTGCCTGAGGAGAGTAAAAATTGCTGGCGGTGAGTAAATCCTTACTGATGCTAGTCCTCTGGGCCAATAAGTATTTTTTCCTATCATAAAATTAAAATGGGGGGGACTACCGATTTTTCATGGGGACGAGTAACTTTTTAAGCTTACTCGTCCCCCAGGTGAGTGAAAATTTCTTAATTTCTACCCCTGTAGTGGTGAGGATTCACTGCCAATGCAAAGTATTATAGCGAACTTTATTGGTTTAGGTACTTACTAGCCCTAAAAACCATAAAAGAGAAATAAAAATGATATTTTAGTTTTGGGATTTTTTTTAATAAGTTAAGAAAAATAGCGAAAATTCCAAACCTAAACAGTTTCACAAAAAACCAAAAAAAACCTTTTAAAAAACCATATATATAAATATAAATAAATTTATATTAATACTTCAAAAAATAAATAGTATCATTATATAATTAAGATAATTTCATTTTTTCTCCTTTGGATCATATTGAAAATATCAAGAGAAAAAAAAAATTGTTGTCAATTTTATTTTTATTTTGTTTCAAACTCACAGTATTTGTGACACATGGTTTACAGAAAAAACCTGCTGTTGTCACATAACTACTCCTTCTGATTAGTAGCAAGGGATATTTTATATACACATACCATATGAAACCAGTCACAGACTACTGGCTAAATCAAAAAATAATCAAATAGGTCCAATAAAAGGGATCAGTGTTATGACTAATCTACCTCTGAACTATACACATCCAAAAAAGAAAGTGTGCGTGTAATTATTTATTTCATAAACGAGATGACATTCATGGCAGAAATTCTAGAATTAGATAACCGCATCATTTAAGGAGGAGATGTGTATGTGCATTAATATCACAAGTTGCATGTATTTGTTGCCAATGGAGCATTACTGTGACCACCCCATGAAATAAAAATATTTCAACATGCATATTTTCTTTTTTTGTTGAGATATACATTCCACTTCTGAAAGTTAAAAGATTTAAGAGCACATCAAAATATTTATAGCATGTCTATATGTGTTAATTCTCTCTCTCTATATATATAGCACATAACAAAAGAACAAATCTGGCTTATAGTAATTCATAATTCATACCTCATTGAAAGCTTGCAATATTATCAATATATCAACAAAAAACAACAATTCTGTTCATTATACTTCATCTTTCTGTTTCAGAATAAACCAGAAATGCTTTTCATTTTACCACAGTGTTTTGTTGATTTGAAAGCAAACCATTATACCAAGAAAAAGTGCTTTATTGAAGTCATAATGAATAGAATTAATGATTCTGTCATAATGATTCTGGTTTGTAATAAAATGAAGATTAGGTGACTTAATTAGAGCAACAGTAAGATGGTTCCTTTTCACATATTACTATGAACAAATATATTTGAAGATTTTAAAATACAGTATATAACTTTCTCATTCCAGAGCGGAATATAGCTCAAGTGGTAGCATGTCTGCCTGTGAAGCAGTCGGTCATCGGATCGATCCTTCTTCGTAGACCCATTTGCACAAAGGCTGTGGTATGTGTTGTCCTGTCTGTGGCAAAGTACATATAGAACACCCCTTGCTGCTTATCAGAAAGAGTAGCCTATGTGGTGGCAGCAGGTTTCCTCTAACAAAATATGTCAGTATGACTATATGTTTCACATCCAATAGCCAATGACAAGATAAAAATCAATATGCTCTAGAGGCATTGTTAAATAAACAAAACTTTATTTTCTCATTCCAGTCAGTGGCTCATGACTGCTGTAATAAAGGTCATGGGATGTGGTGCCCTGTCTGTGACAAAGTGCATTTAAAAAATCACTTGCTCATCTGACACCTAATAGCCACTATATAATGTGATGTGGTCTCCCTGAACAACCATTCCTTTCCTTTTTCAATCAACTGATGAAGCTTAAAAATAGTTGCGTGTTTCTAAGAATATACTGAAAAAATTAGGTTGGGTTATTAAGTGTATGTGATGATTCATTTCCAGAGCATTCACCTTTGGAATTCATTTTATCAATGCATGCCTGATAATGGATAAAAATACTCTGCATGTTCGTTACAATAAAAAAAGGATTCTGGCTAGAAACCAGATAATTTCAATTTAATCATGACACAATGTAATTCTGCTATATGCTCAAACCAAGGATTGATGAGATCAGATAACACATTGTGATGAGAGAAAAAACACATTTGTGACTAGAATACAATTTAATTTAACTGGTCCAAGTGACCTTTCCACCAAGTTCTTGAAAAAGTGATTCCTGATGTCATGCTTTATTGGTTATGTTTAAATAAATATTTTCTCTTAAGACAATATCATTATACATTAATTCAAATAAATATATTAAGTACTGGATTGTCTCTTTTATTATTTTAAAAGACGTTATTTTTTATAGGGTTTTGACATACTTTTTTATTTTTTTCATCACCTCATATCCATCATGTCCACATAGGCCGAATGAGATGGAAAACATACAATTAAACTGGGTTTCCCTAATTGTTATTTTTAACCTTTTACTTAAATTAAAACCTGTTGTTTGTATTTATAAATTATTTTGATTTACAATACATATGAACATAATGAAGTGGAACATATTGAACTGTTAACAGCTGTTCACACAATGAGATTATTTTTGATACAGCTGAAATCTAATATCAATTTTGTTACACAAACTAGTCCTGCATTAATTTAGGCCAAGTAAAAATATATTTCATTAGTGTAATTTTATTTACTTAACAGAATAAAAATTCTTATGCCATCACATTATTCTTCTGTTACCACAGACTATTGTTTTTTTACCAAAGGTTATTATAATTTGTAGAAGCATCACAAGAGGGTGCATAAAAAAACATTTACTTAGAGAGATGCTTCTACAACAAATTTATCTTGTCGACATGTTAAACTATATGGTTAATTAATCAAAGTAATGCAAGAGAATGATGATTAACAATTTATTAGCGAATCCATACCATGCAGATGCAAAAGAAGTCACATGACAGCGATGAAATATAGTTCCATTGATAAAACAATTTTTAACTGCAAATGTTTGTAACACAAAATTGTCGGAAACGTATATGTCAATTAAAACAGTTAAAATTAAAAATGAATGTAGTAAATAAATATTAAAAAAGAACAAGGATATCCACACTCAGAACAGCTGATTGGTAAACTGTTGAAAATTACAGACAGGGTATAAGAAAAATTGGCTCCACTCACCAGGGTATACAGGTTTTGACCAATAGGATTAAAGAATTTTACATGGAGACAAGATACCGTAATATTTTTTATTTTGAATTTAAACAGTTAAAATGTTTTAATGTCAAGCAATATGGATCATGTATACAAGATGTACAGACAAGTACAGTGTATGAGGTCTTAGACAAATTGCAATAATGATTAAATCTGCTGTCCATAATGAGAACTAATCCACCTGATCAATTTGCCAGGCTAGTCTGAAACCCTGCACTGCTGCTGTATCACTGCCACAGATAGCCACAAACAATTAGTCCATCCATCACAGAGATCCACACTCAATAATTCATGTTATCTCTTGTGAATGGTCAGCCCATTACTAGGACTACATAAATCATGCAATCTTAGCAATCCTACAGGAAATGACTATTTGTTTAGTGATGCCCAGCTTATTGTATAATCATAGCTATTAGGTCCATCAGGTGTTCATATGCATATAAGAACCACTTAGTCATAACAGTCTTATTTAATAGGCTTATGTTATCCTACATATTGTTAGACAATTGCAGTGGGTTTATTATTGTATGATGTGAGATTCCCATATTTTCTTTTTTTTTAAATTATTATTCAAAGGAACCCTGTTACAAAAAACACCCACCTGTTCCCCAACCAGGATGACATTAAAGGACAGGCGGTCTACATGATCTTGATTAATTACCAATAGATAAGAACAAACATACATCTTGTTAAACAATGATGAAGATAAAGAGCTCAAAATGTAGACCTAAAGTATATTTACTCAACTATTAACTAACAATCATCTTTCAAGTCACCACTTACTAATTTTCATTAAGCAAACGTTTTTTTTTTATCTATTAATTTAGCCATTTTTCTTGCTCTCTAGTGGAACATGATTGCGATATGTCTGTACAGTTTGTATGTCTGCTGCCAATAAAAGAATGTTGTATATGGCAGCAGAGGACATTTCTCTACTCTAGACTATATATCATGAATACCACGTATAAGCTAATGGACTCACAGCTGGTAGGTACTGGGATCAAATCTCAGTCAAGGCACAGGATTTTTAATCTCAATACCAGCTCTAATCCAGAGTGAATGCTTCATAAGCCTCAATGAGTAGGTGTAAAGAAAAGATTATTTTATTTAACAACATCTCTAGAGCACATTGATTTTTATCTTATCATTGGCTATTGGATGTCATACACATGGTCATTCTGACATATGTCTTTAGTAGGTGTATACCACCTGTATCTACCAGTGGTTTATTAAAGGTCATAGTATCTGCAATCATGTCTGTGGGATGCCACATAGAAAAGATCCTTTGCTGCTCATTAGAAAGAGCAGCCTATATGGTAGTGGTGTGTTTCCTCTAAAGACCAAGAATCACAAAACACCATATGTCTGAAACCTAATAGCCATCGAATAAACAACATCCTGGAGT
Source organism: Symmetromphalus regularis (assembly GCA_032355785.1). Lineage (NCBI taxonomy): Eukaryota > Metazoa > Mollusca > Gastropoda > Neomphalida > Neomphalidae > Symmetromphalus > Symmetromphalus regularis. Next base: position 3,359 of record JAULBS010073985.1, on the reverse strand, counting down.
ATCATTAAATAACCAGCTTTTTTCTTTTCTTTCAAATACCATGTATTTGACATCAAATAGCCCTGATTAAACAAAGTGTTAAGAGTGTCATTAAACATTAAGCACCTAATCATCATTTTTGTAACCACCAATTTACTGTACATCTTTCTTATAGAGTTTTGTGTGTATGCGTGTGTTCTTATGTTTGCAGTGTGTTCGTGTGTTTGCAGTGTGTTCATGTGTATGCATATGCATGTGTGTGTGTGTGTGCATGCATGTGTGTGTATGCATGCATGTGTGTGTGTGTATGCATGTGTGTGCATGTGTGTTTATGCACATGCATGTGTGCGTATGTGTATTTTTAACCCCAATACAAAAGAAATGTATCAGCTGTTAGGGTTTATTTTATGGTAAACCTCAAACAGTTTAAAGTCCAAAGGCTGGATTATAAAAAAAATAATGTTAAACAATACATGAGTAAATAACATCAAAATTGGATAAATGTCTAATAGATGAAATTTACATCTTGAGCCAAAAACATTAACACTTAAGTAACAAACTGTTTGTGAGTTAAACTTATGCAAATAAAAAAAAAATGATGTAACTATGTACTTGGCAGATGTTTCGACTAGTTGGGTATATCCTGCTGACAAACAAAAAACTGAAACAAGTTAAAGGTGGTAACTTTTTGTAATTTAGAAGCCAAACAGCTGGCGGCTTATTTGTCTCCGTTTGATAAAAACAAATCAATGAATATTCTGTGATTGTCACGTAATTTATATGTCATTGTATGAAAATCATATATGTATTTCTGTACAGTTGTCTCACTGATTTCAAAAAACAATTTTCAGAAAAACAGATGTAGGTTGTTTTTGGGGGGTTTGTTTTGTTTAATGACATCACTAGAGCACACCAATTTATTACTTATCAGCTATTGGATATCATACATTGGTAATTTTGACATATATAGTCAAGTGTGAGCCAGCCTCCAACAGGTTTTGAACCACTGTCTTCAGCTTGAGAGTCCGATGTTCTATTACTTGACCACAGAAGCTAAAATAGATATAGGATGGCAGAATCTGAAATTCAGACCATATTATAATGATACTTAATTGCTGTTGTTAAATTCTTTGATTATGACAAACGACACTGGTATAATACTGGCATTTGAAACTGATATACTGATCTGAATGGCATTTAAAGGTCTTCAGTTTTATCCTCTTGGCTGCCATGGTGTATCTTAGAGTAATCAATAGTTATGAACCGCCAACATTTTTCAAAACCTCCCAAACACAAATGATTCAATAGCATTACATTTTTCAATTTCCTGGTTTAATGATAGAACAATTTCCAAAATAAGCTAAATCTCTAAGTAATACATCATTTCATTTTTCATTAACAAAAAAAGTCACTTTCCTCTAACACCAGATTTAAGATTAAAATGAAATTTCCTCTTTATGTCTGGTTCCTGTATCAAAGGATGCCAAGGTCATATGAGTCATTTGATAAAAAGTATGCATAGACTGAAATGTATGAAGGCAATTAATGAGATCTCTCATGTCTGATGTAAATATCTGATCTTATAAAAAATAAAACAAAAACTAGTTATTTCAATCATAAAACACTATTAAATTATGCAATACCATTAATTCTTTACACTATTATATTATTAAATGTCTTTTTATATTGGCATTATTATAGCTCTCGGGGTGTTTGCACTGCCAATATAACCACTCAAGAACCTTAACAAGAAAATTTAATGAATTTTTTATTAATCTATATACCCGTGAAGATGCATAATGCCTAATCTATGAAGTAGTACACACATAAGAAATTTAAAAAATCAGTTTTAAAGTAATTTTGTCAACCTAGATTTTCTTAAATTGCTTCAATTTATTATTACAATTTATTACAGTTAATAATTTGTAAATTAAATTTCTAAAAAAAAATGATGATTTATAGTTTATCTGCTTCAGTAATAAAACAAAAGTACTACTATCTTTTCATTAAGTCTTAATTATAGCAGGAAAACGTGTGTTTGTTATGCAGTTAAAACTATTAACAGTGCAGACAAAATATACTGTAACTGAAAGTCTTAGGGGCTATTTCTACATCAAAACACGCAACCACACCCTTCCCCACCACACACCACACCATATCCAAATGGATACCATATTCAGATTAGTAATTTCTGGTTAAGAATGGGTTCAATGATCCAGACTCACAAAATATTGAACAATAATTACTCATTACATTGTATACAAATACCAAAGGTGGGTGTCCATTAAAAAACATCTGTCAAATTGGTTCATTTTGTTTAACACACCATTAGAGCACACCGATTTATTTATCATCAGCAATGGATGTCAAATATTTGATAATTTTGACATGTGGTCAAGTGTGAGCCAGCCTCCAAAGGGTTTTTAACCACTGTCTTCATCTTTAGAGATCCTATGTCCTACCAACGGACTACCAAGACTAATAGTTTTTGGCAAATAAATTTGAAAAAGGATATTAAAAACAGTCCATTAAAAACAAATGCATTGTTGTGTACTGCATTGGAGCAGCAAGGCAATAATATTTATTTCACTTTTTTTTCAGATATAGATGTTAAGTTTACTGTTTGTCTTATGTAGGTGACAACAGACTACTCCATGATAATCAGTTCTCTGAAAGAAATGATACTTATTTTACTTTTTTCAGATATAGATGTTACGTTTACTGTTTGTCTTATGTAGGTGACAACAGACTACTCCATGATAATCAGTCCTCTGAAAGAAATGATAATTATTTTACTTTTTTCAGATATAGATGTTAAGTTTACGGTTTGTTTTATGCAGGCGACTATTGATTGCTCCAGGATAATCAGTTCGCTGTAAGACATTATGTTTTTATTATTTGGTTTAAAACTCCTAGTATGAACCCGTCAAGACCTGAAAGTGAAATAAAAACAAAAATAGATTTCTTTTAGAATGGTTTCTTTACCTTTAGCATTTGTGTAACCAAAGAGGAGCCGGATGTAGCTAAAAAAGTAGCATGTCCACTTGTAAAGTGGTCAGTCATTGGATTGATCCTTTTCAATGGACTCATTAGTAGTTTGGGCTATTTTCTGTTCCAGCCAGTGGTCCAAAACTGGTTCATCAAAGGTCGTGGTATGTGTTGTCCTGTCTATGGGATGATGCATATAAAAGACCCCTTGCTGCTTATCGCAAAGAGGCAGTGGGTTTCCTCTAAATACGAGGGGTGGCTGAAAAGTTCTAAGCCTAAATGGGATTTCCATCTCGGATAGATACAGAGTTTTGCCACCAACAAGTACAATCATTTAGTGAATCACAGACATAAGAACTGCAACTGTAGTGTTATTATTGTCTTTGTTCCAC
>JAULBS010073984.1:0-24770 GCA_032355785.1 Symmetromphalus regularis | reverse complement strand
TTTGTCTAACTACAACCAGCACATTGGTTAATCAGGGTTGTTTGTCTAACTACAACCAGCACATTGGTTAATCAGGGTTGTTTGTCTAACTACAACCAGCACATTGGTTAATCAGGGGCTATTACATGTCACACACTTTGTATCTGTGACGTGGTCCACAGAAGACATCTGCTACCACATTGTAGGCTACATTTTCCAAGCAGCAAGGAGTATTTTATATGCAACTGATATAGACAAGATGCACATACCACAACCTTTGTTGCACCAGTTATGGACTTCTGGTTGGAATAGGAAATAGCCTAATGGGCGTACTGAAAGATCAATCTGATAACGTATAACACTAGTGGTGGGTATTATACCACTGAGTTATGAGTTGCTCCCTTATGTGATGCAGGATTCTTGAAAAAAATTCTTAACAAAAAATAAAAACTTTTCAAACACTTTTAAGGTAGATTCTTGCGATTTTCAAAGACATTTTTTTAATCAAAACAGCCAGTCTGTTGAGATATCTCAACAACAGTAGTCAGAAAATTAAAGATTTTCACAGACTTCTATTGATAAATGTGAAATTCAAAGACATTCGAGACATTGAAAAATATATTTTTTAATAAAGACTTTCAAAGATTTTTCAAGATGCACAAGAACCCTGTGATAGGACCATCTGGTACTAGTATTTAGGTATTTTTATTACAAAACATAACAGAGATTAAGATTGTGTGAAGTCCTTGCATCTGTTTAAGCTATTAATCTGTCTGAATCAGAACCATCATGTTGTGTGATAATACAGATCTTCTCCCAGTTTAGTGCTCTGCCAATGTCTCCTTTCATTTGTTGTCATGTTTGCTATCCCCAAGAATTATAGTTCTGAACACAACAGTACTTGGAGGCTTACTGAGGTTTATAACATTGGTGTTCAAGTTTTACTGTATGGTGGGATTATGACATAATAATATTTCTAATCATCTGGTAGATGTCATCAGCTCATACAAAACATTCCATCAAATTACTAATGGAGTGTAGCTTCTTAGGACAACAAACTAAGTGAATTAGTCACTTCTAGATAAAAAAAATTAAAAAACAAACAGATTTGGTATACATGTTCTAAATGTTCTTATATCAGTTAAAAATAATAAAATAAACAAAACAAAATTTTTCACCCTTAACATTTTGGCTTAAAGTAGCTTTAAGATTTGTAAAGAAACAGCACCACAATTGAATAGTATTTTGAATAAATGAAAACAACAAACACACTGCATGTTCAATGTATTGTTACTTGTTAGTACTATCTTATAACATCCCTTGTACAACTCACTTATAAAAACAGTGTACTGTACCTAGTTTTGTCAGGTATGACTTATGCATACACTGAGAATTGTAATGGTTTGTTTCTCACAATTTGACGTCATCTGGACTAAGCAAGTTTTACAAAAACACTCTTTAAAGTCATATTATACAGTGTATCCACAAATAGTTTGATGAAATTTACATTCAGCCTATAATCCCAGTAATCCTTATTCATTTTTTTCTTGTTAAACAAATATTTATCTGTCTACATACAGGTTTTGTTTGATTAAACTAACTGCCTTATCATTTTGATCATCTCAAGTGTAAAACTGATATCTTAGACTATAAGATGAAATAACAGGATCAATAGTGCTAAATGGACTGATCTGATAAATCAGCGTAGATTACTTCTTCCTCCATTAGACATGATTAGACTAGATATTTAACTCAACTAATACAGACAGACTCCGATCCATTTGGCTTTGTATTTGCATCAACAGACATATACCTGTCTAACCGAGTGGCAGAAATCATGTCTGGGGTGCAAAGGGTCATCAGATTAATCCTTCACACTGGACATGTTGGGCTATTTCTCATCCCAGCCAGTGGTACATAACTGCTACGTCAAACAATCTGTACATCAGGCACATGTCATAACAAAAAACACTTCAAACATGTCTTTTCATAGTACAACTCAGTTTTGTTAACCTCTATATGGGTCATTAAAAAAGCCAACAAACTATCTCTTTTGAAACCTTTTTAAAATTTTAATGCAAAAATGATTAATTTAGGTAAAACAAAATGCATAATGGTTACGTTTTATTGATTCGTTGTATGGTTGTTATAGAGTATATCTCATATTTAAAGGGATAGTGAAGTTTACAGTGTTCCGTATAAAATGAATTAATGTGTTTACAAGGCATTAATTAAAAATATATAAAAATTTAAACAAAAATGCTTTTGTACTTAAAAATGCATTTTCCGTGTAAGAAACTGAACTTTTTTTTGGAAGAATATAGTCATACTGCATGATGTCGGATCAGAACAAGCATTGTGCGAAACTTGTAATAGCCGTATAATAGCAGCTCTTTCCACAGAATAAGTTAATTGTTATTACGTCTTTGTTTGCAAGAAATCACATTTCTATGAATGGAAACATTATTATATTTGTATTATAGTTCGTGATGAGAAAAGAAAATGATCCAAAATAAACCAGAAATGTGTAATCGCTAACTTTAAAAACTGTCGTCTGAAAGAAGTTATGCAACCGTGTCCATTGGCCTACAAATACCACACACACATTAGTCTCTGTTTCCTTCCAATTTCTTGTAAAATATCCACCCAATGATCATGCAATCTCAAAGTCTGAGCAACTATCACTGTCTAAACGTTCAGGTTTGAACATAAACGGTTGATAATCTATCTAATCACGCTAACTAACAAAACTATAAAAAACACTGAAATTAATCTTTCCGATACATGCGATAATACTGTTTTCACTTCGTTATTGTTTGGATCCTACGTCACAACATGTATCACGCAGCTTTCTCACACTTCAATCTTATTCATGTGTGTCAGAAAGAATCCGTGTTGGTAATGTTCATTAATCCTAAATCCATGTATGTATTAAATATTTTATTGCATGTTTTCTTATTCCTGAAACACATTAATCCATTTTATATGCTGCTCTGTAGACTTCAGCATTCCTTTAACAATTTGTAAATATTCTTTCTGGTTAAATAAATTCCTGACATAAATATTTGTTTTAAAGTTAATTGTACAGATTGGGATCAGATTATAAACTCCAATCAACTTAAAATTTTCACTATGATTCTAAAAAATGTTTCAGAATGCATTGATGTGCAAATTACACCACGTTTTTTTGTTTGTTTTTTAAAGAAAGTAATGTTAAAATGCAATTATCTCTTCTAGTGACTGTGTAAACAAAGACATATTTGACATGAAGGGATTGAAGTGCAGATGAAATTGCTATATTCTTCAGCTGCCGGGTCATTACGTAGCCAGACTAGTTAATTAATAGTCACAGTTGTCACACATCTAGGGTGGTGTTGTACAATGCACGTTTGTAGTCGTAAAGATGTCTTTGTTATTGATTTCTACATCTTCTTTACACGTCTCATCTCAATTTGGGCTGAACTTCTGCACACAAGACTCACCGCATCTCACCACCACTCTGCCAGCTGCATGCGCCTACAACCCTGACAAATCAATATTGTTATCATTGAGGAACACAAGTCTGCTCAGACTCGGTCTTCTCCAAACTGTAGCCAGCTTGCATTACTGCATGCGTGTGTGCCTGCGTTACTACATGCGTGTGTGTCTGCATGTGCACATGCTGTTGATGAATATTGACATTGTATGCCGTGGAATTAATCAGCAGTTATTGGTCTTTACACCATCCAGTCACTGTCACATGCTTGCAGCAGAATTTGTGTCTTAGAGAGCAATCAGACACCGTATTGGCATTGTGTGTGCAACATTGACTGGTGATTCAGTCCTCAAATTTGTGTTTTAATCTATATTGGTGAGTTTTGAAGCTTAGTGCTTTTAAATATGTTTGCAACTGAGATGAGCTTGTGTTTGTTCATTTTCTAGTTTCTTTAGACAGAAATTTTGGTAAATATTTTGTAACAGTTCATACACTATGCTGACAGTCGAATATGCATGTTAATTAAAATATTGTGATCTGGGACTGAATATCATCTTAAAGCTTTTTCACGTTTGTATGTTTTCTGTGGTTATGTTTAAGATCATTACATGGTGGTGTCTTGATGGGAATTGAAATAATCTTTTGTCTATTGTTCAGTGGTGGCCACAAAACTTGAAACAGATTGATTGTGTGACTAGTATATTTGTTATTTCCATCGGGTCACGTCTGTGTTAATACGCTTTCATGTATTCCTGGGGGTTGCTACAGTCGTGAAGGAAGTGTGCTTCTGGCAGGCGATAAACCTTTCCGAGACATTTGTTCCACCACTTCCTGAGGCAGTCCCAGAAGAAGCGTTCTGCTGTCACATCATACAAGTCACATGACTAGTGAGAAAGGTAGAGCGAAGGATCAGTTTGGCTCTGCTAGACGTCACTGCGTGATGCCATCAACACCACACAATTGATCAGGTGAGTGACTTAGTGTTAATAGGTGTATACATGGCTTATCACTGGAAAGATAAACACTAGAACAAGGAAATAGCAAATTAATATTGAAATGATATAACACTTTTTTTTATTAAGGCATGCATATAGATGTTGCAAGCTCTTGTAATTCTCTTTATGGTGTTACTTAGGAATGTCTGTATGGTTGACTTTAAAGTATATGTAGACAAGTTTTAGACTTTCATTTGTGTTCTGTAAGAACATGTAAGGGTTTTGAGATCATTGTTCAAATTGTTCATCTTTCTTTCAGTAGGAGTGTTTTGAAATCATCTGGTGGACCATTGTCCAAACTATCCAGTTGGGTCATTCCATGTTAGATCAATAAATGGCTTCCACCACTATGTCTTAGAAATGGTAAAAAAAAATATATGTCAAAATATCCATTAAAAAATAATATCCTGAAATTTTTTAGCTTAATCCGATAATTTTTCAAATTTTGGTAGAGTTTTGAAGTGGGGTTTTTTCATCAGATTTTTGGCATTTTTTTAATATGAATTTCTGCGACACTTTTGATTATCATTTTCAAAACTTCATAAAAGTTGTAAGATGTGTTGGGAAGAAGTTGTGGTACCATATACCACTTCAACAAATTTTATCAATAATATTTGGTATCACTTACAAAGACGGTCATATCTCCAGGGGTATATGTCCCACTGATTTGAAACTTTACTGATTTATTCTTCATATATGTGTCATCAACCAGTAAAAATATCAGATGTATTCTGCCTACTTTGGATTTTATCATTTTTTGAAATGGTCTTCAAAAGATCCACCAACTTTGGAGATAGAACTTCAGTCATTTAATATAGGAAAGAATTTATAATATCAAGGGAAATGACTCTTGAGATAATAAGAGTTATTTCCCTTGACATTATAAATTCTTTCTTACGGGCACTACCACGTGGCAGGATCTTTCCTCATCCTTTGCAGACCCCATCGCCTTCCTGTCTGAGTGCGTTCCTGATAAGTCAGGGTCACGATGGCCTTCCCGGATTTGTAGTCAATCCGATAGTCCAAATTCATCGCTCTAAAAGTCTGGAGAGCTACCCCCAGAGGTGGGGGGAGATCCAGAGTAAAACTCTGCATTGCCGAGATAACAAGACCTGCAGGCATGCAGAATATTTCGAAGTGGAGGATGATTGTATCTTTATTGGTGGCTGCTTAAGACAGGTTTGACTTATGTTTTGCTTCATACAGCTGATGATGTTATGAAGCAAAACAACAAAAGGCACTATAAATGAGTAATATCTGAAATAATACTCAATGCACCCACTATTTTCTCACTAGTTATTCAAAGATTTTAATGAACACCATGTGCAGAAGTTGACTGCTTAATTGCAATGATCCACAATCAGACAATTATAAAAATCTGACTTCACCATCAATGCCTACATTTACAAAGAACAGGATCACACTCCAGATCCAAGTGTAGAAATATTTGTGTTCAGAATGTATAAAATGATATCTGTTCTCAAGGAACTGCATACTATATATTTTTTTTAAAATCATTGAGCAGCGTTTTTTTTTATCCCTGTGCCTGACCCGAAATGAATTATTAATTTATAATGACCTAAGTATTATTTGCATACTTTCATGACTGTCTCCTGTCCAAATAGAACTGTTATGTTTGATGATGACCTTTATAAATATGGGGTCATCTCTAATTACATACTGTCATGTCTTTTGTACAAATAGGAGTATAGTGACCTATCATAAACATGGGGTCATCACTGTCATGTCTTCTGTCCAAATAGAACTATTGTGTTTGCACATTTGGCTTATTGATTAATACATTTTAGAATACACATACATGTACTTGACCGGTAAATTGTGCGTTTACAACTCTGTTGTGATTCTATTGATTTCTGTGGACTTCTTTCATCATCTTCTAGTATTGCTTGAAGCTAATCTAATGCAGCTTAAGCACTTTGTGTATTTCTTTACTCTAATAATCTTTTGCAGACACTCCAATAATGGGCATTAGCATATAAGTGTTCACATATGCTCTAATAAATAAAACATTCAGCTTAAGAATTCGTATTTTTGCACAGGGTGTTTCACTGAGGGAACATACAGCGTGCTTCTTAATGAACTTATTAACAAATGGAACACTCTGAAGCCCTATCAAAGAAATGATTCTCATGTTTTATGCTTCAATGCTTTCTTACACTAAGTAAATCAAGAATGTAAAAATCCAATCTTGTATTTATCAAGCAAGTAGTAAAATTTCAAAGGAAATAAAATGTTTTCTCAAGTCTGTTTTTATATGAGTTTTAAAAAAAAAATTCCTACTTTTGATGGATCTTTATTTTTTGTTCTATTTTTTTTTAAATGAAAACTTATTTACAACATTTTGTTCAAAAATATCTGAAGCCTTCAAGTCAGTCAGTGACGAATGAAAGACATTGCTTCTAACTGTCTGTGCAGTTATGGAAGTGCTTGTACAAGAAAACAGTTACTAACAGAAATGTAATAGAGTTATTATTATTATATATGGTTAACAATGTTTGGCTGACCTTCATCAATATCACTGAAGGTAAGTCATATATAACTGTCAGCATAAGTGATAAAATATTTGTCTAAATCTCTTTATTAGAAACTATAAATAAAAATTAAGTGAACCAAACTTGGCTTATAGTTATACTTATGAAATTATGATTTGATTATCTCATATCTTTTGGAGAGAATTAAAAAAAAAATATATATATATTTTTATTAGGGAACAGGGCCACAGGAAAATAGTTTTCCACACTTTTGATTTATCTTTTTCCCCATGACAACCATTTAATCTTAATAAAGAAAAGTTATGAAATAAAATAATTAATAATTTTTAAAAGGCAGGTTTTTTTATGCTGTTAGAAACATTAAAGTAAAATCTGTACTGTTATATTTAATCATGTTTAAGATTTTATTGTTTAATATGCTAAACTGATGTGTATCAACGTGTAACAGTAATGTATATAAATATCTAGCTATTACTGGCTTCAACTCAAATCTGTACTGTAATGGTTAACTACTAGTATTTGTGAGATTTTATTGTTTAATATGCTAAACTGATGCATAGCATTGTCTAACAATAGGGTGTATAAATATCTCAGTTATCATCCCCGGTTCATGTTATATTAAGATTGATGAGCTTCTCACCTCTTGTATTGTACTTATCTGGCATACTGGTTTTAGTTTTCTTTAAGTGGTCGCCACATATTGATTGGTCTGTGCAGTGTAATACGATGCCATATGCAGCAGTGTTTGAACAGACCTAGATGTGTTGATTCAGCAATATGTAGTCACTCCTATATCTGCATGCCAGTTTGCAATTAAGTCTTCAAGGTAAAGTTGATATGGGATCCTTGCATCGTTAAGACAATTAACCTCCTATTGATTTTGAATATCATATTCTCAAACAGATGTTTGATTTGGTGAATACACACAGCAGTCTGTTATTTCAGTATAATAATTCAGCAAATTGGCTTGTAATGTAATATTTCAAATGCACCCTTATATAACAGCATTTTTTTCTATAATTATAGTCTGCCTGGAGATACATGTATATACAGTCTCCTCTGAATTCCACGGCAAAATTTATTAAAATCCGCGGTAAAATTATATATATTCTGCAATTGGAATTGGGAAATTCCGCGGCAAATTCTGCAACATAAAAATTGAAAATAATACTAGTTAGTTCTAATTTAAATACCCATGATATCACCAGGGTCCAACCAAATCTTTAAGAAATATGTCATATTGTAGCCGCTAGTTGCGATAGAAGAATACCAATGCTTTTATTGAGTCCGGTTTGAGAGGTCTCGCTATCATTGTTATATATTAAATGGGATAAAATGACTGAATCCTATTCCGTATTCATGAAACTTGTGTAATTTTCTTCCAATGAGTCTTCGGCAGTTTCTGTAACATAAATAACAACCACTACAAAAGCCATGGTGTGTTCAGGAAGGCGAGCGCTCGCAAACAATTTGTCTGGTTACCATTATCTTCTATCACCTAAAGTTTATAAATTATCAGGCACAAAAATCAGTGTCACCAGTGGCATGTTCAGTTTATTCTGCATAGACGGAAACAATTGGCAGTTACATAATAAAGTTATAACCTGCAAACAAATCGCAACATCTACCCCATTTAATACGTTGCCTACTTTAAAGAAACAACTTTCTAACTCAGTGCTTCAGTTTATTATTTCCATAATGTGACATTTTTATTCATTGTGATTTTTTTTTAAAAACCACGTCATAAAATGACAAATTCTGCAAGTTTTCTGCATGAAAAGTGATTTTCCGCAGACATACGAGAATTCTGCACTGTCATGAAAATTCTGCTAATTTTTCCACATCCATAGAATTCAGGGGGAACTGATACATATATATATATATATATGTACAAAACTATCCCATTATGGTCTATCTAGAACCACATTAAAAACTGGTGTAACTGACCCAATATAATTTTAAATATGGTCTGTTTAGAGACATACCTTCAAAACAGGTTTTCCTTGATATAATAATTTCATGTATTTCATCCTGTATATTAAAACTACCTCTTTTTAGCAACCACATTTTGTGTGTTTTGGAGTGGTTTTTAGATACAGGTTGGACTGTAGCTGGCTGTATTGATTGTTGTTTTTGCTAATTTTAATCTGACCAGTGGTTTCCCATGTTAAATATTACCAAGAATATGATGTATGTTGCTAGGAGCTGTTCAAGTTCAACATTTATACAACACCACCACTCCAAAATGTTTTAATTATAGCTTAAATATATATTTAGAAGAATTTTTGATGCATCTTAAATCATATATCCTTCAAGTATTAACTCTAGAATGTCAGGATTTTAAATTCAGTTTTAATCCAAATTCTGAAATGTGAGATCAAATACAAAGTTTCATCAAGTTGGATGAAGCTATGTGACATTGTTATTAACAGTGGAACAGTCACTGGACGATGTGCTATGGGTCATATGATCGATTCCTCGTAGGAGACCTATACACTGTGCTATTTTTTATTCCAGTAACTGCTGTAGATCATCCCAACATTCAGGATAGACAAGCGTTCGTAAGCATTTCTTAATGATGTGACTAGTCATAATTGTCAGTTGATTTAGCATTAAGCATAAAAGTTAGACTAGCAAGCATCCACTTGCTATTTGATTCTCAGTGTAAGCCAGGAATATCATATCCTATTTATGGGATAGTCCATATGAATGAACTCATACTAACTCATTAACTTCTTGCTGTCCAAAGCAGACAGCCAAGTTGCTTGCCCAGGTCCATTGCTTATAAAACATTTAAAATCTAAAATGAAAGCTGAAAACTTATTCATTGTTATATTATTCACTGGCAAATTTTGATATTCAGAAATGGGAGCAGCCTCCTCCACCCAATATGAATTTCTTTCCAACGCCCCTGCGAAATGAACAAATTTGGGATTTTTTGCTTGGAGCTAAAAAAAAATTCATTTAGCAGTTCACATAGTTACTAATAATACAAACCTGAAATGACAGAAAAGCTAAATTAATTCAAATGCACCTAAAGGCATTAGCAGTTTTAAAAAACCCTGGAGAAGCATGCCCTCAGACTACCTAAATTTATTGAGCCTTTGGTCATTTGCTCTGCATTCAGAATTGTTTAGGCACAACCTTGATAATGATAGAGTTTTGAGTCTGAGTTCAGATACTAAAAGTTTTATAAGTACAGACACAAGACAGTGTTTGAACGTTAATTAGATATCAGCACATAAATAAGAAATATAATCATCATTAGAGGTTTTTTCATGTCTCTCTGTCTGGTGTTTAACAGCTGATATTTTTCACTTCTTACCAACCCTATAAACAAACTTGCTATTCCACACAAGCTTCTAGACAGCCAGTTTTACTTTATAGTCCTTCACAATCCAATATGTCTGCTCTGATTGATTGAGACATTATCAACCACTTCTTATCAGAAGAGCTCTTAATGAAACTTGCTAGAAAACATTCTACCCAATGTCTTCATCAATGTCTTATGGCTTTTGGCTTGATTTCAAATCAAACATGGACTCCAGGCTTCTCATTGGTTAAGAGATATTATCAACTTTGGAAGACTTTATTTATATTTATAAATACATGTACTAGTATATACTTTCATTCTGCAAATCAAGGTGAGGAATTAGCTTTTTTTCTGATTGGCTTGGTATTAGTAAAGTAATTTTATTTATGGTCAAGCTCAAAATGTAGCTGGCCCCCTAGCTAGTTTTTACAGATTATAATTGTCTTTTGGGCATTATATAATTAGCAAGGGTGAGGTGTGGAACACCTGTTCCTTATTAAATTAATACCTTTATCACAAATATTTAGGATACTCATTCAATCCCATAATCAATTCTACTAACATGACATAATGTTTCACTTCATTTCATTTATAGTTATAAATTATAGCATCCTAACAAAAAAAGCTTTCCTTATTTTCCTTTTTTTCCTATTTAATGAGCTTCCATTTTGTATCAAATTTTTGACTCAAGTGGAATAACTTTCATCTTTCATGAGTTTTAAACATATATTATCTTCTCCATATATTATCTTCTTATATTATATAGTTTCATTTTTTAAATATAGGCTATGCTTTTTTAAAAATGATATCAATAGTTGACATGCTATTATTGGCTATGGAAATATTTCATAATGGAAAATGTATGTTTGTGTTTTGTATTAGTAAAATATTATTGAGTTTCTGATAGGAGCACTTTAATGGAAATGTTTGATGTGAAGCTTAATAAAGTAAAGTTAAAGTGTATCAAATGAGATAAGAATCCCAGGTGAGTTGAACCACTTTAATGTAAACTGTGATGTTTTGAGCTTTTGAACCACTCGGGTAATCAAGAAAATCACTAAGCTTAACCAGTATTCAACTGAATTTAATCTTCTATATTTGCTACCCCACTTAGGGATTGAATCCAAGTGCTTGTGTAAATAAATATCTCATAGTTTTAGAAGTTACACACAGAAGTGATAGCAATTTGATAAACACACATAATCAAAATTGACTTGATATTTCTAATCATATTTATGAGAATTAGTGAATTCAGCAGATCGAGAATGCCAGGTTGTGGTTTCTGTGGTATCAACCTTACAACGAGGTTAGATAACAGAACCTCAGTACAAACTTGACAGCAGATCGAGAATGCCAGGTTGTAGTTTCTGTGGTATCAACCTTACAACGAGGTTAGATAACAGAACCTCAGTACAAACTTCACAGCAGATTGAGAATGCCAGGTTGTAGTTTCTGTGGTATCAACCTCACAATGAGGTTAGATAACAGAACCTCAGTACAAACTTGACAGCAGATTGAGAATGCCAGGTTGTAGTTTCTGTGGTATCAACCTCACAATGAGGTAAGATAACAGAACCTCAGTACAAATTTAACAGCAGACCCACTCTCATGCTACATCCAAAATTACTTCATTTTTGATTAACTTAAATTCAATAACTCACATTTTTCTCTTTTCCCTCCCTCTTTTGCCATGAGCACTATATCTGGAACAAGACTTTTGAGGATGGGTTTATGCTCACGGTGAGCATGTTTGAACCTTTGGTGAAAAAAAAAAAGTTAATTAATACATACATACTTTGATTCTATGCACAAGGTTGAGTATCAAGAGATCAAACACAAAACTATGACACCTATACTCATGAATCACAGTCAAAAAGTGATTATATTCAATATTAGCAGAAAGGGAACATATTCTACTCCATGACAATCCTTAATTGTTTGTTTTTTACCACAGTTGCATCATACAGTGACTTAGCAGTAAATAAAATTTGGTTCTTCCTATAATGTGAATCTATTTACTGACCAGTATTATTTATGACCATTTGCACTTATAAGTTTGACTTCTCCATATATGTCATCTTGTCACATGACCAGGGTTATCATAGAACATTTATTGTTTTCTTCTGATAAATAACTCAGTATTTGTGTGTGTACATTTCTTCATGAAAATCAATAAATATATTCAGAAATAATATGAAATTACAAATAAAGAGTATTTTTGCAAAACTCACTAAGACAATATGATATGGGGCTATAAAACAAAAAAACTAAAAATAATCCTTGTGATATGTTGAGATAAACCAGTATTTTACAATACCTAGTAGTCAAGGAGATGAACCCCAAATATAATTTCTAGCAATGTTGGCACCTAATTTGCATATTTGAATGTAATACAATATTGGATCATTTCCATAACAATATTATTAGCTAGGCACACCTTCATAACATGGGTCCAGATACTTTAAAAGTTGTTGTGGTGTCAATATTTCCTGTGATATTGGCAAAAATATAATTTCTGGTAATGTCGGCATCTAATTTGCATATTTGATTGTAATATAATATTGGATCATTTCGAAAACAACTTTATTAGCTAGACAGATCCTCAAAACATGGTCAATATTTCGTGAGATATTGGCAAAAATAGAATTTCTGGTAATGGCGACCCTTATTTGCATTTTAAAAAAATTGCCCAGTGATGCCAGAGTGGCATCCATCTGATTCTTAGTGTATGGACCCCTAACTGCCATTTGGTGCAAAAAATTGCATTCATACCAAAGTGCACACCTATGTTGGATTTCTCCTTGACTATAGTGTATTCATAATACCCTAAGTAAGAAAACCCAAATACTATTTGTATAAAAGTGTTGTTCAAGGGATGTTAGTAACAGTATATTGAACATGCAAAAAAGGATTGGATTTTTAACAACATTCCAGTATATTGTTTTGCAGCAACTGTTAGGGTCAGACATATAGACCCAGTTTTTCATTAACGGTTCAGCCATGATCTACAGTTCAACCCATTCTTTTAACATGTGTGGAAACAGTTTGAACTAAGAATCGAGGTTGAACTGTCGACGAGAAATTGGCCCATAGTGTTTTGATATTCATGGTCTTTAGAGGAAACACATTACTGACTCATAGGCAGCTCTTTTTTGATTACCAGCAAGGGATCATTTATATGTGCATTCCCACAGAAAGGACAGTAACTACCAGACCATTGAGCCTTGCGGAGTTGGAGTCAGTATCGATATAAAAAATCCAGTGCCTTGACTGAGATTTGATCCCAGTACCTACCAGCCATGAGTCTGACAGCTTAATCACTGTACCATGGGTGCTGGTCATATCAAATATGCAATTCATTTATATCTGTTTATTTCCATTTATCCAAATAATGCACTTACTGAATTTTGTGAAAAACTTTTTATTTGTTTTCCTTGTAAATGGTTCTTTCAATGTTCAGTCATGCAGACCTGGAAATAAGTGACTGGTCTTGTACAAATTTGTCATTTTATAACATTTGACAGACACAAAGTTAAATGTGCCCATCATTGTGTCCTACAGTCATGTGTTATTAGCTTTGAGTGAAAAATAAACATTTATCTGTAAAATTAACATACAGCGTGTGTTCATTGCCTTGTTATTGCAGAAATAGGAATACGTTAAACAATTAAAAAGTATGCACTATAACAACCTGAACTGTGTATGTTTTTAATTTGTATGACTGGAATATTTTCTTCAGTGACCAGCACAAATTGTTTAATGTCAGAATGTTTGACTGGCAGATAAAAAAATAATGATTTCCTAGACTGGTCTTGTTTATTCATTGTAAAACCTGTTTCCTTAAATTTCTTCATAATTCTTCATCACTGACCGCACTTCAGTGGTTAACTAACTGTCCAAGACTGGTAATAACTGGATTCAAGTCCTACTGATAGTGTTTCCAATCCATAGGACATTAAAAGTCAATACCTGGAATGGTTTTATATTCTGGTAACAATTTCACGAATTACATTTTATGCATGAATTTAGTTGCTTTTGAGGAACTATTATTTGTATAAACTGAAAGATTTGTAACTGTCAGGTAAACAAGTAAATAAACTGAAAGATTTGTAACTGTCACGTAAATAAGTAAATAAACTGAAAGATTTGTAACTGTCACGTAAACAAGTAAATAAACTGAAAGATTTGTAACTGTCATGTAAATAAGTAAATAAACTGAAAGATTTGTAACTGTCACCTAAACAAGTAAATAAACTGAAAGATTTGTAACTGTCATGTAAACAAGTAAATAAACTGAAAGATTTGTAACTGTCATGTAAACAAGTAAATATTCTCTGAAAATGTCTTGTTCTCAATCATAGGTGGATGCAGGTATTTTGGCCAAAGATACTTTTAAGATTGTTAATATTAGAAAGTGGGATGGGGTAGTGTTAAAGTTAGTTATGACCAAATTATAACCCGCCACATTTGTAGAGTATTGAGAATGAGTAGCATATCAGAGATGGTTTATTAAAGCCCATGCTATTTGGTGTGATGTCTTTGGGACAGTATATATGCAAGACGCATTGCTGCTAATGAGATGGAAATGCCCACATACATGTCGCTACAACAGGTTTATAGATCTGCTGAATATTAACCTGCTGGCCACACATAACATCAGCAGAATTATCTTGTAGCATAATTGGATATAAGCATGAAACTAAGTAGACATCATCATCCATCAATGAAGACATTCAGATCTCTTCTGAAAACTCACCAAGATCAAGTCAGCACTCTAAGTTTTTTTAACTGATGTATGTGATTTGAGTATGTCTAAATCTAGCTGTGCAGTTGGAGCTATGGGCATAAGGTGATTTACTGCGTATATGATTTATATATGTCTTAATCTAGATGTGCAGTTGGAACTGTATCTGTAAGCTGATTTAGTGTTATGTGTGCTTTGAGTATGGATCTGGATCAGTGAAACAAAGCTAAAATGTTTAGGTAAAAGTATCATTGTTTGAGACATGGAAACCCTCACAATAGATTATGTGGTTAGCAGACACATCCTGGCTCAATGTTTCAGTGCCAGTTCTTTAATAATACTTCGAATACCTAACACATTGTCTGCCATCAATAAATAACTCAAAATAAATTGAATGAATGAAAATTAATTTTCTACAGTAATTTAGTTAGATATAGTATGTTCATAACTACAATAATCTGCTTGAATCTAGTGATTTGGTTAGATATAGTATGTACACAACTACAATAATCTGCTTGAATCTAGTGATTTGGTTAGATATAGTATGTACACAACTGCAATAATCTACTTGAATCTAGTGATTTGGTTAGATATAGTATGTACACAACTACAATAATTTGCTTGAATCTAGCTCTGATAATAAATGTCTTGTCCATTGTTTATTAGCTATTCTTAGAGGTTCATATTGTTTCACTAAAATTATGTAATTGGGGTGTTACCAGTTTGCAAGTTGATTTTAATAAGTGATCATCTGCTGGAAAAACTGGGTGGTAGTCGAAACTAATTAATATATAACTATTTCTTTTGTTTTTGATTTTCTCTCTTGAATACAGAATAGACAAAATCCTAGTTAGGCAGAGTTTTATTCAAAGTAAATGCACTATTGATGGACAGGACTTGGAAATTGTGGTGGTTTACACACAAATCGGGATTGTGTAGGTAGTGGTTTAGATAGAATCCACGTTACATGTATGTATAATATTGATGTTATGAAAATTAATAGCAATATCTGTAACCGTGGCTGCTATCTGCAAGAAATATATACATGTATATAATACTAACGTTATGAAAATTGATAGCAATATCTGGGTAACCATAGTTCCTATCTAAAAGAAACCTTCTATGTATGTGAAACCTACCAAGGGACAAATCCAAATGTCAACTCAAAATTAATCTCACGCATATATAAAGATTCCTTGACATTTATGACATGGTTCTGCCCATAATGTAGCCATGACTTTATTGATAATTTTCTTCATCTAAATCAAAAGCAATCCTGTGAGAAATGAAAATATATGTACAAAATATGTTGTTATGTGGACAGTGAAAACAGTTATTCAATAAACTGTGCAAACAGTAAGAAGGGTTACAAGAAACTAGTCTTTCATGAGCAAGAAGCAAGTAATGTTTGTTTAGCGACACCCCCAACACATTAATTAATCCTTGACTACAAGGTATCAGATTACTGGCATTTGTAACACATGGTCATTAGAGGAAACCCACTACTACCAAATACACTATTCTTTCTCATTAGTAACATGGTGTCTTTTATATGCATCTTCCCACAGACAGGAAATACATTCCATATTCCATGACCTTTGATACACAAGATATTGCCCATTGGCTGGAACAAGAAATTGACCAATGGGTCTACCGATAGGGATTGATACTACAGCAGTGACACTTCAGGTAGATGCTCTAGATCTGAGCTACATCCCACTTCCTGGCATTAGCAATGGATGAATAAAACAGTTGTCTTTTACAAAGATATGATTTTCATCATAACACTCATACCATCACTATTTTCTGAAGAATAAAAAAAACCTAGATATTATATTTTTTATTCTTGTTTCCTTTCACAGATATTTAATATAGAATATTTGGTTCTTTCTAAACACAGTCAGTAGAACATTAACAACAGAAGCAGTTCGTGTCTGCTAGTGAATGTGAAAATCTTGGAGTTCTAGCTAACATAGTTAAATTGTTTCTTGAATAGATATAAAACTGATCCATTCCTAATTACGTCTGCAGTGTCAAGTGATATGTGAGCCACTAGGATGCAGTTGGCGTGCTTTCTGAAGAAAAAAATTAAATTGATTGTCAATGGCCCTCTTTTTTGCAGTAAAATAACAATTTGATCTGGAATCTTTTTTTTACTTGACATGTTTCTTTGGTCTTTATTCAAAGTATCTTCTTGATGCTGTCACAAAAGATTTCATTTTACACCAGCAGTTGGTATGGTTTTTACAGTGTCATGCAATTGAATGTTTTTAACGACTTGTTTAAATCCCTTAATCAGTTTGTGAATAGCCATGCAGCAAACTGCTCTATCTATACTGGCAATTCAAACATCTAGCACAATGTGAGATTTAAATTGGCATCTCACACATGCAGCACAATATGAAATTTAAATTGGCATCTCACACTTCAAATACAAAATATTTAAATTGGCATCTTACATCAGGTACTAGATGAGATTTAAATTGGCATCTCACATGTCAAGTACAGCAGTACAAGTGCAACCATTTAAATATTGAGGGTCAAGACTGAATAGTTGCACCATTTGAAGGGAATATGCAACGTGCCCCCCTAAGCCCCTAACTTCGCCGGACTGCTTTACAGTGAGATTTAAATTGGCATCTCTCACATCTAATACTAGGTGTTTACCTTTTCTTCACATTTTCAGATAACATTAATCTTATTAGTATTACTTTGCTTTTAAGTAACTTAAATTTGAATAATATATCCTGCAGTTTATTTTTCCTTGTACATTCATAAACTGAATATAAATGTTAAAGGAATATAAAAAAATAGAAATTAATAGGTCACTATGACCTCTCCTTTATGCATGAATAATGACAAGTTAAGATATAGTAATTGAAATATTTTCTTGTATTTCTCTAAGGTACATTTGCCTATAGCCACAGGCAGATGCTGGAAATATAATATGTTATTTGTAAGGAGAGTGTTCATTATATGTACTAATCAAATCTTCATGCAGTGCATTAGCTGTTGAGATTGGATGGTGTAAGCTAATTTACAAGCTGTGCTAATCGAACACTGAACAGAAGTAGCTCTAATACAGTTTATTAGTGCTATTAGTATTGGACACACAAATTATAGTGATGTGCATTCACATGTGTTGTGAGGCAAGGACAGGTTTTAAGGAAAGGGGGTTCAATTGGCAAATTCTTTTGGTTTCCCATTTTAAGGTATTAAATAATGTGGGGAACCATGGGGATCCTAAATATGTAAGTATAGTAATAACGATGTGTGTAGTATCTGTTTCTGCTCATCAGGCCTCACGTGACCATGGGAGGTGAGCAAAAAATTTGCTTTGATCTTGATGATTTTGCCCTGTGACTGTCTGTCAGGCGATAGAGGAGTAAAAACAGAGATCACTTGTTTAGCTGTGTTGTGTTCACAGACAAGTGATCAAGAATTGAAATAAAAGAAGCTGTTATTCCAGATTAATTAACCCAGTACTTAATATCACCATTTACTTCTTTGAAGTGTAAACAATAATAATTCATAATTAGTGTCTGAAAAAAAAGCTTCCTATGATTTAACATAAAACACAGTTCATTGCTAAAATAATTACAGTCACATGTCATTGGTTGAGATGTCCCAAATGTGAGTAAAAAGTGAAAGATGACCGAATGCTTAGAAACAGAAATGCTTAAGAGATTCAACAAGATATTCAACCAAACAAATTTTAACACCTGCGATTGCTTTGTTCATTATTATTAATATTAACAAGTACTTGTACTTTTAAAAACCAAGTCTTCCTCTTGTTGAAGACTTCTCCTTTGCAAGGTCTGCATCCGTAAGGAAAAGTTACTTCTTCCCCAAATTTAGACCTAGCTTGAGTCCTAGTCCATTTACTGTTTTTTATACATGAAGTGAAAAATAATTTCTTTGAAAATCCCCTCTGTGTGTCTGCTACTGGTTATCATTATTTTCCACTTACAGGAATATAAACAAAAGTCATAAGCAGCTGTTTGATGACAATAGTCCATAACTAGTTTATCAAAGGTCATGGTTTGTACTATCCTGTCTGTAGAATAGTGCATATAAAAGATCCCTTGCTGCTTATTGAAAAGAGGAGTGACATTAGTGTGGCAGCAGTAGATTTCATCTCTCCTGGTAACACTAACCTCTGTCCTGGACATACAGCACTGGATGTTGAGTTCTCTGCCCAGGACAACATGCTCCAACCTTAATTAGATATAATGAAATAAGTAAAACCAACCAACCATCTGTATGATGGCATGTCTGAAAGCAGGTACAGTGACTAATACAAATCAGAATGACATAATTGTTATGTCCAGAACCAGATCTGATTGTGATGTTTTAGTATAACATAATACCATCCAACATTAGAACAAAACCATGATGGCATGGACTCATCTAAGATTGTCAAAATACTGATTATACCAGCCTTACTTTGAGAACAACATCACAATTCATTTTCAGACTTGACAAAATGATTTCACTGGTTCTTAATGTTCCCATTGGGTTTAACATTAAGTGCAAAATCTAGTCGCTTGCTAAGCACCTTCTAACAGTTTGGTCCTTATGTAGGGCAGATTCTGACCAATCAACAAACCAGCCATCATGTGAACAGCATTCAGTGGTCCAGTATGCTGATTTGAATACAATTATGAAATTATTAATGTCTAACATTAGAATAAAAACAAAATATAAGTGAGAGATGCCTAAATATATAAGACATTATTTGAATTGGTAATGTGTCAAATAAAATCTGTTGTGAAGTGGCTTATGAATATTGATCATGAAATGTGTTGAAAGCTTTGGAGGCTGGTAGTAGACATTTTTGACTGTTTTACTCCTGTTGAAACACAAGTTGTGTGTTAGAAATCAGGATTAAAATTTTGGTCAGGTTACTTTCTTTTTATACTGAAGCCCAAATAAAAACTGATTTGAGTCCAGTTTAATTGAAATTTATGACAACGTCATACATGTATTTGTATATATTTTAATTACACAAACATAATTAATGGTCCAGTGGTAGCACATCGGACTGTCAAGCTGAAGACCATGGTTCAAAACACATCAAAGACTGGCTCATACTCAACTATGTTTGACATCCAGTAGCTGATAATTCATAATGCAATATGCTTTAATGGTGTCGTTAAACAAAAAGAAAAAAAGAAATCAGTACCACATAATAAAAGTGTTACATCAGAGATGGGTTTATATCATACAGATAACGGAAGAGAATTGTTGTATGACATTGTATGGTGATGTTTCAAAGTTATATTGTGTATACAGTATGCAGTAATCACATAATAAAAGTGTTACATCAGAGATGGGTTTATATCATACAGATAACAGAAGAGAATTGTTGTATGACATTGTATGGTGATGTTTCAAAGTTATATTGTGTATACAGTATGCAGTAATCACGTAATAAAAGTGTTACATCAGAGATAGATTTATATCATACAGCTAACTGAAGAGAATTGTTGTATGACATTGTATGGTGAGCTTTCAAAGTGTATACAGTATGCAGTAACCCTGTTATTGCTAGCAGTGAAAGTAGTACACCACTGGGGAATGTAACAATTACAGTAAGCAAAATACTTGTGAGTTGTTCACTCATCTTGACAGTCGTCAGTCCCTGATGCTTTGAAGATGAACATTATTGATATTGGAAGCACATTATCAGAACAGTATTTTATGAAGGAATGCCATCTGAGGTGGGCATAGGGGCAGAGGAAAGCCACTCCCAGTTATTTAACAAACCATTTTTTTAAAATATAAAATAAAGTTGGTAATGATTTTTGGTCCTACCACCCCTTAAACTTTGTTTTGTTCTTCTTTTCCCATATCCCCAGACTAGTGTGTTCTTCTTTTCCCATATCCCCAGACTAGTGTGTCTGCCTGTGAACCGGTCATTCGCCGGATTGATCCTTCTCACTGGACCCATTTGATGTTTGGGCTATTTTCCACAACTGGTTATCAAAGGCCATGGTATGTGCTGTTCTGTCTGTAGGACGGTGCATAAAGAAGATCTCTTGCTGCTTATTGGAAAGAGTAGCCTATGTGGTGGCAGAAGGTTTCCTCTAAAGACATATGTCAGAATGACCATATGTATGATGTCCAACTGCAGATGATCAGATAAAATTCAATGTGCTCCAGAGGCGTTGTTAAATAAAATAAAAACTTTACCATATCCCCTGAAAAATTAGTTAACTATAGCCCTGTAAATTATCATAATTTTAAACATTTTACAACAATAGTTACATATTAATGAGAACAATATTTTTAAAAATTAGAATCAAGACAATTATTACATCTTGCATACACATTATGAGAACCATATATTGTTAATAAATATACTGGGACATAGTCAAAGAGATAGTGTACACTTAAGGTTTGATTGGTCATTCGATCAGTCTCCTTCAGTAGACCCTTTTGTGTTATTTCTTATATTCAGCCAGCTGTCCACAACTAGTTTAACAACGGCAGTAGTATGTGCTGTCCTGTTTGTGGGAAAGAGCATAACAAATATCTTGATACCAGTCGGAAAGAGTAGCCTATGTGGTGTTAGTGAGTTTCCTCTGTAGACTGAAAAGCTATATGTTTGACACCTATTAGATGCTGAATAGACATCATTAAAGAAACATTCCTTCCCTTTAAATATCATGATGGAAAGTGTACATAGAAAGGATTTTGTTTGAAAACCTTGCAAGGATTGTTCCAAGGCAGATATTTTTACATTTGGCAGACATCAATTATATCCTAGCAATATCAGATTTGTGCTAGTCTGTCTGTGAGGTTGCATATCTTACTGTTGTTAAGCACTTTGAGGATTTCTTTCTGTATAACTCTAGCATCTATTCCTATTATGAGTGGGACGTAGCTCAAATGGTAGCATGTCCGCAAGTGAACTGGTCGGTCGCCGGAACGATCCTTCTCAGTGGACCCATTTGCAGTTTAGGCTATTTTCCATTCCAACCAGTGGTCCACAGCTGGTTTATCGAAGACCGTGGAATGTGCTGTCCTGTCTGTGGGACGGTGCATATAAAAAAAAAATTCTGCTTATTGGAAAGAATAGCCTACATTGTATGTGGTGGCAGTGGGTTTCATCTAAATAAATATGTCAGAATGACCATATGATTGACATCCAATAGCCGCTGATAAGATAAAAATCAATGTGCTCTAGAGGCGTCGTTAAATAAAACAAACTTTACATATTGTAAACAGACAAAAACATTTACAAGGTTATTATGTGTTCAGTTATAAACCACCTGCTTTCGCTCTAAGATATGATTGAAATATAAACACGATCACTTGGGAACTTGTTTAGTTATCAATACATATATTTTCAGCATGTTGCTAGAACGTACTCACTTTTGCGAAATCAAAGAGATTCTTATCTGTCATATTTCATCAACTTGAGTCAGTACGTTGTTCTTTCACATAAAGTGTTAACCACTCTGTCACAAACAAGCCTTTCATCTATGTGCAGGTATAAACATAATAAGTTGTACGTTATTACAGTAACGTATCCAGAGGGAGGGTCCAGGGGGGTAAGGGCCCCCCATCAATATTTTTTTTGTTAATACTTTTTTTTCCGCGTGAAAGCACGCGAAAATTAGCCATTTTCCCCCAGATCTATTCACCCATTTGAATCTCATTCCCTTCAGAAATCCTGCATCCGCGCCTATATTACTATTTTGAGCAAGTCTAAGGCGAAGGTCAAACAGTGAATTGGGTCAAAGGTCATTGCATGACTTTGACGGAGCCTAACAAAATTGTCATAATACACGGCCTAGTTACAAAACGAATGTTTCGCGTAGAAGGCCAAATAATAAATTGGGTCAAATGTCAGTGAATAAATAGGGTGAAGTTTAACATACTGTTACAAAGATTTCTTTATGCGCGTTTCTACACCTTTTTCCTTTTCATTTCGAGATCTTCGGTTATGTCCGTAAATGGGTATAAACCTTGATCTACAAATGGCGCATAAATATCCATTAAAGTAGTGCAAATAATAATATTTATTCATGTTAGGTTCATTATCTGACATTTATGGAAATACATACAAATATGACAATAAATATTTCATATGTAATTAGTGGTGTAGCGTGGGATCCTGGCGCCCGAGGCAACGCAAGTAATGTGTCCCTAACCCGTGGACAATTAGCGAGAAAAATACTGTAAAATGTTGCGTAGCAACGTTTATTTGCTCCGTCATGTTAAAAAACTGTGTAAAATGTTCTAACATTAGGAGATTTTCTGTGTGATGAGGGTGAGCGCAACCGCCCCTATGGGCTACCCAACACTACGCTCCTATATGTAATAATAGGTAACTCTTATTCGAGATTTGCCTTTAAAGAGAAAGTCCCACGGAATTTAAGGGGTTTTGTGGTCCAAATATTGATTACGAATGAAACTTACATGTATTTGTTTTACTAGTTTATTGTCGTTTTCATATCACGTAAGACATTTTAACTGAACCATGTTATAGGAAATTCCATGTCGAGTCGAATTTCAAGATCGGGACTAAATACATTGGTACGAAAATAACAGCTAACGGGAGATTACCCGTCATGTGACTCGAAATATATACGTCACACCTTCAACAGAAAAAAAAATCGATTTATTTGTCCGTGAGCATAATTCATTTTTATTTTTAAAATATTGATAATAAGCGAGATGGGGTTGATTATGTAAGTAGCTGAATGAAGTATTTCTATGGACAAATCAAATGTTTATATTTGAAATTAATTCTTTGTTTGGAAAATAATTAGGTCAAGGGTCCGTGGGAGTACGCGTTTTTAAATACCAGTCATTGGTAATGGCTGGGATGGAAATAAAGTCAGATCTTGCCCGAACAGTCTAAACACATGTATTTTGTGTACTATTATTGTGTTTTCTGCACAATTTATCAGCAAATTTAGATGTGTGTAGTGGCAGCCATTTTGGGTTTTTGGCACTTATAGGGTTAAAATCTCACAATACAGCTTGGCAACAGCATATGTGGAATCAGCAGGTCCAAATCATAAAAACAGCTGTATACCGTATTCTACCCAAAAATGTTGTAACAATTATTTTCTAGAGTTCTTTTTCAGGATTTACCAAAACAAAATTCTGTTTATAATTGATTTTCATAAAAGAAATATTCAAATATCAATTTAATAATCATCAACATTTTATGCCATATTTTCATAACATAAAGATTCAAATATCAATTTAATAATCATCAATATTTTTTGCCATATGCCATATTTTCATAACAGAAAGATTCAAATATCAGTTTAATAATCAACAACATTTTTAACCATATGTCAACTCATCTGCCAAGAAATGATAGATTCAACATCACTAAGCTATTATATTTTAATATGTTCTAAATTACAATCATTCATTTTAAGAAGAAGCAAATGATTTAATTTCACATTTTATCTCATCTTTTTTCCAAAATACTCACCGAAATCTTGAATTTCTGATCAGGTTGCATATATTTTTCTTCTCTGGGATTCACTGTTCTAATTGCTGCCTTGATCTAGAATTAAATAGGTTTTATCAGAATAAGAATAGTTTTTTTTACAGTAATTATAGCACATGATAAAGTGGACAATATTTCAATACCAACTGAAAAACAAGTCTGAATAATTAGTAATATATATATATATATATATATATATATATAAATAATTAAATTTCTATTACAATCAGTACAGTTTAAAGGCATCTCATTGATCAAACCATTAGCAAC
>JAULBS010073973.1:0-20751 GCA_032355785.1 Symmetromphalus regularis | reverse complement strand
TATACATACATACATACATGTATATATATGTATTGCATTATTTATATTTATATTATATTATTTATTATTTTCCTGTAAACCCTGTCCTATCTTTCATGTATTCATGTTTCGCCATATGCCGTTGCCTTACGGCATGGGAGTAATAAAATTATGTTCTGCCCTGGTAGTGTTGTTACAGTGATTATAATAATATAGTCATGTTGTCAGTGGTGGATCCAAGGGGGCCGATGGCACGCCCCGCCCCCTAAAATTTGCGAGTTTTCAAAAATTACTATTATAATTTTATATATTTTTTTAATTATTATTATTTTTAATGTTAAAGAATCCGAGGATTCTCTAGGGACCCCCTAATTGGATTTTCTGGATCTGCTACTGGTTGTTATAGTGACATTTGCCAGTTTATTATTATTATTATTGTTGTTGTTG
Source organism: Symmetromphalus regularis (assembly GCA_032355785.1). Taxonomy (NCBI): domain Eukaryota; kingdom Metazoa; phylum Mollusca; class Gastropoda; order Neomphalida; family Neomphalidae; genus Symmetromphalus; species Symmetromphalus regularis. Next base: position 20,325 of record JAULBS010073973.1, on the reverse strand, counting down.
TTGTTATTTAAACGATTGTTGACGAGTGTGGTCTTAATATTTCTTGTGTACAATTTAAACACGACGGATGCCGCATGTGACATTGTAAAGAAATATACTAACATATCAATATGTTGATGCTTGGGAGTACGTATGTAATGCTTGTTCTGTTGCAAGATCGATGAGTTTATATAGAGAGCGACTAGCACCTGGTGTTTAATCAATACAAAAATCTCAAGATATTGTCGGCAACACTGTAAATACACGTGTTCAGTCAACTAAAAGATTTTTAAGTCCACAGATTTGTGGATTTATATGAGCAGCGAAAATCCTTTGATATTGGTAATTTGGTATATACGTTAAGATGTAAAGTAAAGCTTGTTTTATTTAAGGACGCCTCTAGAATACATTGATTTTTATCATCGGCTATTGGACGTCAATCATATGGTCATTCTGACATATTTATTTAGAGGAAATCAGCTGCCGCCACATAGGCTACTCTTTGTAATAAGCAGCAAGGGGTCTTTTATATTCACTGGACAGCACATATAATGACCTTTGATGAACCAGTTAAACCACTGTTTGGAACGGAAAATAGCCCAAACTGCCTAAGTTAAGATGCGTTTGTTTTATGTTTAAGCATGCTGTCATGATTATGAAGATGCTGATGGTAATGATGACGGTGTTGATGATGATGATTGATGATGGTAATCATGATGGCAAGGGTGATAATGGTGATGAAGACATGATCATGATGATGGCTATGATGATGATGTGTCTTTCAAACATATACTTTTGTCCTTTTTTCATTTACTTCGTGGCCCCATTTATCACAGTAAATTTCCGGTTTAGAAAATAAAATCGTATCGTCTGAATACATAAGCATAAATAAATACATATACTCATTCAATCTAACTGGATCGGCAATATTAGAACATTCAGACTGCATATCATTTACAAACATGATAAATAATATAGGCGATACAGGTTCACTTTGCTCAACTCCTAGTGATACTTCAAAAAGATGTGAAACTTTAGAAAACAGTCTGATACAATTGCGTATTTGCCATTACATTGACTTCAGCAACATTACAAATCTTTCCTACACCACATTTTAATAACTTAGGGCATAAAAAGGTATGAGATATTGTATCAAAGTATTTTATCTAAAGTCAAAGAATGCACAAAATAAGTTTTTTTAACGTTAATGAGAGAATCCGAGAAATTGGCATCATGTTATTGCCCTCTCCCCTTAAATGGATTTTTGGATCAGACACTGATGCGGTTATAAATAGAACATAATTTTTAAAATGATTATACGTACATGCATGCGCTTATAGAAAGAACATAAATTATGTAATTTAATATAATACCTCTCATACCGTAGCAAGTGAAAAAAAAAATCCTTATGTATCTATTAAGTGGACTCGATGCTATAACCTTTGGCGCGTCGTTGAGTCGTTCATTTTGATTTAATCCGCCTCTTAATTTCCTCAACAGATGGACGTCCCACTGACAAAATGCTGGTTTCTATGTTACTAACTACCACACAAAGAATGACAACACACTGGCTAAGTGCAGTAAAATGATTTATTTAAAATTACAGCAAGAAATCAATGCAGTGTTCATATTAATTTTACACATTCATTATGCAGATAAATGCTTAATATTGTTTAACAGTTTGATCCAGGAGATGAAATAACATCGTAATATCACAATTCATGCATCATCAAATTTACAATACAAAATATAAATAATATATAAATGACATAAAAGACAGATAATGCTGTAGCAATTAAAATTGATAATCTCCGTCACAATGTGTGTGTTTCCATGACAACACGTGGCAATAGCAACAAAACATTTTGATTAAGCAGAATGGGCGGAGGTAGTTTGTCGCATCTCCTCACCCTTCCTCTCCCCGCCTCGGGCATATTCCCTCCCCTTCTCGCTTCGGGCATATTCTCAGTGTTTGAAGCTAGTGTGAGTTTCAACGGGTGTGTGTTTGAACCTTTCTTGATAAAACCACGTAACACTGTATATAAGTCGACAGCAAATTTTAGTAAATGTAAATGACCCCCCCCCCCCAACGACTTTTGTTTTGTTTTCTTGGGTGTTGGTGCTTAGGGTAAGAGGGCGTGTGTCATTAAATAATTATTTATTCATCCATATGTAAATAGCATAGCTCGCCTGTCACTGTTTCGTACTGACCCTTCATTTTGTTGAGTATAATAAAAAAATATATAAATTATAAATTCAGAATCTACTAGTTGTATGGGTAAACAAATAGCATGTTATTATACACATAAACATGTCACTGACGTAAGAAATTAATCCTCGCTGAGAATTTCATCCTATTTAGTAACTTTCAGTGAAAGACTTGTTTCAAAACGATCCTGAACTTTTTCCAGTGAGTATAATTATTATGTATTGACATTTTTTGTACGTTCACCAACAATGCAAGCGAAACGATCCCATGATTTATGGTTTATCAATAAAACAGGTTTATTTTTGTGAGATTGCAACTGTTATTAAATAGCAATAAAACTGCAAGGCATACCTGTGAAAAAGAAATAAAAGATTATTCTATCGGATATTTATCCGACTGAAATAGAATTTATAGAAAACATACCAAGGGGTATAACCAATAACATAAGCTTGTATATTATACAGTCAATATATGAATAAAGACTTTCTGTTTCTATATTCAAGTACGTCTCACATATTTGAATATAGAAACTGAAAGCCTTTCCTCTCACATTTTTCAAGCTAACTTTATTGCATATTTCAAAATGAATGTTTTTTTTTCTGTTTTAAAGAGTAACATACTTGATAAATTTGGTGTGGGAAAACCATTACAGATTAGCTTCGATGTATCAAATCGTCACCCTCATATCCGAAGTCTGTTTCAGCCATTTTTTATAACAGTTGTCATAAACTGTAAAAATGCCGGTCATTGTGCATTCTAACACACTTGATGATAATCTGCCTAATAGTTAATAAAGTCATTGATGGGTAATTGCACCAATGATTGCCCCCCAAAAAGACGGGGGAAAAAATGACAAAGGTTATGAGTGTGACGAAATGATACTGAACAGAAACTAATATGGGACGGACGTAAAGAAAGTAGAAGAATCTAGACGTATTTCTCAGAACAAGCTCTAGGCATTGCAGCCGGAAAGGTAAGGCATTAAAATCTACAGTTATCCTAGACGTCTTTCTCAAAACAAGCTCTAGGCATTGCAGCCGGAAAGGTAAGGCATACAAATCTACAGTCAACCTAGATGTCTTTCTCAAAACAAGCTCTAGGCATTGCAGCCGGAAAGGTAAGGCACAAAAATCAACAGTCAACCTAGATGTCTTTCTCAAAACAAGCTCTGGGCATTGCAGCCGGAAAGGCGAGGCACTAAAATCTACCGTGACTCTAGACGTATTTCTCAAAACAAGCTCTAGGCATTGCAGCCGAAAAGGCAAGGCACTAAAATCTACAGTCATTCTAAAGGTCCTTCTCAAAACAAGCTCTACATGTTTTTTTTATATCACATGATTATATTTGAACATAATGCTGTATAGAGAAGCTATAAGTTGTAGATTTTGATTGTTATAATAATTGGTTAACATAGTGGCACAGACAAGCAGAGATGTACACAACTATTATCGGTAGGTACATGTATTTTACTTTGTTTTCCAGGAAATACTGCATACATCAGACGTGTCCAAACCAATCACACCAGATGACGAGTCATGATTAGACAAGATGTGAACTACAGTAATTAGACCAATCCGAAAACAATGTGTCAAGATCAGACAAGATGCTAACTACAATAATCAGACCAATCTGAAAACAATGAGTCATGATCAGACAAGATGCTAACTACAGTAATCAGACCAATCAGAAGACAATGAGTCATGATCAGACAAGATGCTAACTACAGTAATCAGACCAATCTGAAGACAATAAGTCATAATCAGACAAAATGTGCAAACGCGTTGGAACAAAATTCATATGGGGGGGGGGGTGCTGCTCCCGTTTCTGAACATCAGAATTTGCCAGTGAATAATTCAACAATGAATAAGAAACATATTTATGCAAATTATTTGGGGGGTGGGGGCTGCACACACACACTAACATGAAATCTTGAAATAAAATGGTGTTTTACTGTGTTACAGAATATAAATCTGCACTGGCCAGTCTTAAATCGGCAAACATCCTATTCTTGTGAATCCCGTACTCTGTTCCTACAGTTGTCAGCTCATGGTCATTTAAAGACATTTTAAGAACTTTCAAGACCAATGACCCTCAGAAAGTGAGCACCTCTGAAGTTTAATCCATGGTTTCAGTAAATAAGCATAGCATGTACCAGAACATGTTATAGCAGAAATAGTATCTAAAATGATAAAAGTGTTACCTTGCTCAAAACAAAGTCTCTGCAAAAGGCAGTGTTCAAAGGATATATTAGCAAAATCATCAAGGTCTCTCTCATAACAGTGACGATAACAGTTAAACAGGTGTTCACAAAAGGTGATCATATTCTGGTGTACAAATATGGCTTCTTAAAAGAAATTAATTCTACCTAATCTAAACCACCCTAAAAAAAGTGTTTTGTGAATAGTGGTTTAACAACTCCTATGCTTTAAAACTGATTCACATGCATAGAGGTAGATGCGGCAATTTGAAAAAGGAAGGGTAGGACAAACAAGTGTCTGGAAAACAAAGGCGGTCTCATCAGAAGTGCATGTCACAGGACAATGAGAAAATGAAATGCATGTGAAAGTATTTGTTTAAAGAGTGCATCCTCTGCTTTCTTTCTTGGATCTGGTGATGAATCTAAAATCTTAATAAAATATATGAATATGTATATTGTATTGTACTCGATTAAAATGCTAAATATGTGCTTTAAACTGTACACATATTTACAACAAAGTGATCAGAAAAGGTGAACATAAAAACTGATGTAATTTACTATTTCCTTGCTTTGTTTTTTAATTGTAAATAAATGCACTGAACTTTCTTTTTAGGACTAGATCAGTAATGTTTGATAAAACCTATATCAGCAATAATGTGATAAAATATATCAGCAAAAGTGTGATAAAACCTATATCAGCAATAATGTTTGATAAAACCTATATAAGCAACAGTGTGATAAAACCTATATCAGCAATAATGTTTGATAAAACCTATATCAGCAATAATGTGATAAAACCTATATTTGCAAGTTATTTATTATTAAAAAGGCGATGCTTTGATTATTGTTCGATATTCTCTAAACAGTCATATGGACGGACCAGTTCATAATAAAATGTTTACCAACTTAGTCTGGTAAATAAGTACAATACAAAGTGTACCAACTGTAGTGTATTAAATAAGTACAATACACAGTTTACCATTTGTAAATTACTAAATAATTATATTTATAATACAATGTTTACCAAATGTTACTAAGTAAATAATCATGTTGACAAACTGTATTTTAGTAATAATTAGTGTTTACCAACTATTATATAATTACAATGCAATCTGACTGTAGCCTAGTTAGTATTTACTATACAATGTTTACCATCAGTAGCCTAGTAAATAATTACAATGCAATGTTTTCTGACTCTAGCCTAGTTAATATTTACTAAACAATGTTTACCATCAGTAGCCTAGTAAATAATTACAATACAATGTTTTCTGACTCTAGCCAAGTTAATATTTACTAAACTATGTTTACCATCTGTAGCCTAGTAAATAATTACAATATACTATTTACCCACTGTATAATGTAATCAAGTAAATAACTACAATACAATGTTTACTAATAGAAGACAAGTATATATAATACAATGCAGTGATTATTAACTGTAGCCTAGTAAGAAATTACAGTAAAATGTTAATACAATGTTTACCAACTGTAGATTAGTAAATATCTGCAATACAATGTTTACCGATTGAAGTTTAGGATATATCTGCAATACAATGTTTACCGACTGTAGTTTAGTAAATATCTGTAATACAATGTTTACAGACTGTAGTTTAGTAAATATCTGCAATACAATGTTTACCGACTGTAGTTCAGTAAATATCTGCAATACAATGTTTACAGATTGTAGTTTAGTAAATATCTGCAATACAATGTTTACCGACTGTAGTTTAGTAAATATCTGCAATACAATGTTTACCGACTGTAGTTTAGTAAATATCTGCAATACAATGTTTACACTGTATTTTAGAAAATATCTGCAATACAATGTTTACCAATTGAAGTTTAGTAAATAACTGCAATACAATGTTTACCGACAGAAGCCAAATAAATAATTACTATACAATGTTATCAAACATGAAAATACAAGTATGTAAAAAACAATGATTATGATTTTAATATTACATTCTTTATAAATAAAGCAGAAATGAACCTTGCTTAACAATGATAAAAGTGATTTTGTACTAATTATATATGAATCAAAATACAAATTATGAGAAAGTTAAATATATATGTATACGCATGCATGCACACACACACACACACACACACACACACACACACACACTAGTAATTTTACATTACAATAATGTTATATATTTGTAATCAACATAATAGGGCTAGGCACTAAATGGACTTTTTTGTAAAAGAAAAACAAAATTTCAATTTGGTATTTAATATAATTATCAGATCCAGTGACATCAAAGGTCAAAACTGAGATTTTTGGTCAGATCAAGCCAATTCTCAAAAATAAAATGCAAAAATTCATGTTTTATATTGTAACATTAAAAAAGCATTATACATTGCATATTGCATGTATATTGCAAAGCAACATAAAATTAAATTAAATAACACTAAATTAATGTTATATGTTATCGTGTAACACTAAAATAGTGTTAGATGTTGCAATATATAACACTGACATAATGTGATATATTGGTGTATAACAAAAGGCTGTTACATCTCAATAAAGATTCATATTAGAACTGTTACAATAATCTCTAATATGAAATTAAGAATTACAATAAAATTAACAAAGCACCATTATTTTACAAACATATTGTGACCATCTTGTAGATTACATATTGAATATAACATTATATTTTGTACATAACATACAGTCAACTTGTTAAATATACATAACACTACATATTGTACATAGCACTATAAATCATATATAACTTGTTCAAAATACACACTACATACTGTACGTAGCACTATAAAGCATACATTGACAACTTGTTGAATACACAGAACACTAGGTATTGTACACAGCATTATAAAGTATGCAACTTGTTGAATACACATAACACTACGTATTGTACACAGCACTATAAAGTACACAACTTGCTGAATACACATAACACTGCATATTGTACACAGCACTATAAAGTATGCAACTTGTTGAATACACATAACACTGTATTGTACACAACTTGAATACACATAACACTATGTATTATACATAGCACTATAAATTATACAACTTGCTGAATACACATAACACTACATATTGTACATAGTACTATAAAGTATGCAACTTGTTGAATACACATAACACTATGTATTGTACACAACTCGTTGAATACACATAACTATGTATTGTACACATCATTATAAAGTATACAACTTGTTGAATACACATAACACTACATATTGTACACAGTACTACAAATCAAATAAAATTGTTAAATACACATAACACTACATATTGTACACAGTACTACAAATCATATAAAATTGTTAAATACACATAACACTACATATTGCACATAGCACTACTTAGCACATATAATCCTCAGATTCTCTAACATTAAAAAAAATAATAATAAAAATTATAATAATCAATTTTTAAAATTCGCAAAATTTAGGGAAGCCTGGTCCACCAGCACCCCTCCACACCTGCCACTGTATAATGCTGTGATTACCTCACCCACATTATTGTGAAAACATTCACAATTATTAATTATCTGCATTAGTGTTTGTGAGGAAGGGGAATGAGTTTTGTCATAACAAGTAAAATATAATCAACGTAATTCACATATCATGAATTTAAAAAAAAATTGTTTAATAACACCTGTCCAATCTCAAACAATTGGTAATTTTGATACATAGTCAAGAGTTAGCAGGTCTCCAGCAGGTTTTGAATCACTTACATCAGCTTGATATGCAAATCTCTAAATGGGTTACTAGAAGAATTTTCTATTATAAAACAATTTATAAGCAGCTTCCACCCCTCATCATAGGTTTAGATTGACTGAAATTCCATCAGTCTGTCAGTAAACAAAAACATTTGCTGGGCCAAACCAAAAGTTGCACGACAAAAAAAAAAAAATCACATTTTATCAATAAATAAATGTTTAGTATTTACATATATGTTCCAGTCAGTGATTCAGGTATTTTAATATAAAGATGATGCAGATAAATTTTATGTAAAACACTGTGTGATAACAAATGCAAAATAATTGTGTCCTTTGGCCTGCCAGAAAAAAAAAAAATCTGATGCCTCTAGATGATGTTTGTTAACAAAGAACAATCGGGACAAGTGTTTCAAACCCTGCTTTTTTCATATGGGACTCACTCATATATTATTATCAATGATATTACCTACATGTCTAAACCTAAGTAATCTAAAATGATGAGTTTATCACAAATACTGCATGTAACATATTCACGCTGCTCCACCTCAATGTCACAGTTCATCTAAACACTAAACAATCAATGTTTTCACCCGTCTGTCAAGACATCTAAGTAACATGATTAAAGCATTTTTAAATGTAATTTTTTTTCTCTTTGGTTTAGAATAATGATTGTGACCAACAAGGATATTATCATTGTGATTAGTCTGACAGATCTGTCATCAACTTTTTGTTATCAGTTAGTTTGATGTCACTTTCCTTCATTTTGTTTAACAACATCATTAGCGCACACTCATTCATCAATGATTGGTTATTGGATGTCAAACATTTTGTAATTTTTATTATGTAGTCAAAATGTGAGTCTGCCTCTAACGGGTTTTGAAACACTGCCTTCATCTTGAGAGTCCTATGTCTTACCACTTCCTTTCTATGTATATGACTGGAAGTTGTGTAAACATTTCTGCAACATTATTGATACACACACTATTTTCTGTTGACCTTTTGTTAAATATATTAAGTATTTTACCTCTTATTGGTCTCTGATGAATTGTAGTTAGTTGTATTTTTCATGTGATGGTGATAGTAATTTCTGATAATTCAGATGAATAATGATGATCACATAATACACTCATACATAATAATGGAATGATACTCATTTTGAAAAATTCAATGCAAAATGTGAAATCAATTTGAATTAAAATACATATTTAATACAAGGTCAACAAAAAATAGTGAGTTTTATGTTAATTATTACAAAAATGCAATGTGGTCAAAGTGATTAAACAACTTCCAGTTTTATGTACAGAAAGGAATTCAACATCAAATTAATTACCGATATAAAAGATATTTGATGACAGATGCTATCAGACTACATGGCGATTACCATGAACCCAGTCTAATTAATACAATGTGTAAAACCACTCAAGACAACAGCAGTTGTTTTGTGGGGTTTTTTAATGATGCTACTTGATCACATTGATTTATTAATCATCAGTTACTGGTGTCAAACATTTGGAAATGTGACCAACCTCTGGTGGGGTTTGAACCACTATCATTAGCTTGAGAGTCTGTTGTCCTACCATACCACTGGACTACTGAGGCTTACTGAAAAGCAGTTGACACAGCCCTTCTTTTAAAGGTGGTGCTATATACAGTGGCATGTTCAGGACAGCAACCGTTAGATAAATGTAATGTGATAGAAGCCAACGGTAACCAGTCAGATAGTTCTTGAGTGCTCACCCTCCTGAACAAACCATTGGGTTTGTGTTAAATACTAAAACTGTATTCTAATCCAGCTGCGACATGAATCTTGCACAATTAATAGATTAAAACTTGATTATGTCTTCATCTTGGACGAGATGGTAGTGTTGGCTTGAAGACGGGTTTGTTTTTAGGTAGAATGGGCCTTGCTGCTTCAGCAGCTGGTGCACTAACACTGAATTCAGCAATGAAGTCAGATGGAGCCCATCCCTCTGAATCACCAATACGAACACACCACCATCCATCATCAGTCTTCTCTACAACCTGCACATCTTCACCCACGTCAAACCCAATCTCTCCATCATTCTCTGCAGTGAAAACAGCAGTCGTTCTGTACTGGACCCGGGCTGAGGAATGTGTCTGGGTGAGCGGTAGTTTTTGAGCTGGTCTGTCAGAGGTGTCAGATCTAATGTGTTTCTCAGTGCTGGAATCTGACTGAGAGTCTGTGAGTGCAAGATAAGACGCTGGAACCCATCCCTCTTCACCATTCTGTCTACTCACCTGCCACCATCCCGAATCACCTCGGTCCAGAACAATGAACTCCTCTCCTTCCTTCATGAATAGTTCACCATCACCTTCAGCAGTGTATTCAGCAATTGCAGTGTACTTTTCTGACCTCCCATTAGTTAACTGTGTGTGTCCTTTACCAGCAGGTCTCAGCACAGGAGGCTTACTGTCATGTCCTGAATGAACTGACTGTCTTTTAGTCTGCTGGTCAGCACCAAAATTCAACTTTCCACTCAACGCACTTACTAAGTCACCTACAGGCTTGCTAGATCTGATGGAGTCCAGTTCTTCTTTTGCAGAGTGTGAAGAAGATGATTTTGAAGAACTAACAGACTTAGTATTCCAGTTAGAATTAACCTTGCCAGGTTTTGCACCACCATGTGGCATTGCCGGAAGGCTAGGTTTACCTTTGTCTGATCCTGTCTGGTCAAACTTAGATTTCAAAGCTGCAGCAATTCCAGAAACATTTCCCGATAGTTTAGGAATGTCATCATTATTGTTAGAATCTGCATCCTGTTTCACAGGTTTCCTAGGCAGACCTGGTGGATGTCCTGGAAGATTTGGAGGAGGTGCCATGGGTCTCTTCCCTACTGCTTTCTGACTACTAGATAATTCTGATTTGGGCTTTCCTGGAAGTCCAGGCTTGTTAAAAGAAAGCACTGGTTTTTCAACTGTATTTTTGGCAGGTGGTAAAGGCTTGTTAAAAGACAATGTAGATTTTTCTGATCCACTTTTACTTGGTGGAACAGGCTTGTTAAATGCTAGCACTGGTTTCTCACTTGTATTTTTAGCAGGTGGTAAAGGTTTGTTAAAAGCAGGTGTTGGCTTATTAATTGTGTCTTGAGCATTAACCACAGGTTTTCCTGGTAAAACTGGCCTCACATTTACACCATCTTCGACATCTTTCCTCTTTGAACTCATGTTCTTAGGCATCACAGCTCTGCTTGGCAACTGTCCTTTTTTGTCTGTGCTTTCTGATGAATTGGTTTCAGATGAAGAAATCCCGTGAGTCTGTCGGTTTTCAAACTTTGACTTTAACACACTGGCTAAATTTGACACTCCAGTCACAGAAGTATTCTCTTCATCATCACTTGCAGATTCAAAAGTTTTTTTCTGGACTGTAGATTGCCTGGAGGAACTAGTTGAGTCAGTATCTTGCGGTGGCCACTTACTACTGACTGTTTTTGATATAGGTTTGGGCAGTGATGGTTTTGCTGAGAGTGGCTTCTTGTTCTGTGCTGGAGGTGGAGGCTTGTTACTTGGCTTACTCACAGACTCTATTTTCTGCTTGTTGAACTTGTTTTGTAAAGCAGCAGCTATCCCTGATGCTGTAGATGCTGCTGGCCGACCGGAGTCAGAATCACTGCTGCTAAAGTCATCCTCTTCATCTACAGGAGGTTCATATACCTGGAATTAAATTAAACACAGTTAATGCTGGAACTGTTACTAGAGTCATCCTCTTCATCTACAGGAGGTTCAGATACCTGGAATTAAATTAAACACAGTTAATGCAGTTAATGATGGAACTGTTACTAGATTCATCCACAGCAAGCTCATATACCTGGAATTAAATTAAACACAGTTAATGATGGAACTGTTACTAGAGTCATCCTCTTCATCCACAGCAGGCTCATATACCTGGAATTAAATTAAAAACAGTTAATGATGGAACTGTTACTAGAGTCATCCTCTTCATCCACAGCAAGCTCATATACCTGGAATTAAATTAAACACAGGTAATGGTAGAACATATGTTTTTGTTGCATATAAATTCAATAACAAGGGAGTAATTACCTTCATCTACAGAAGGCTCAGTTATTTGGGATTTAATTAATCACAATTAGTTAATGGAAGGGTGTGCAGGTAAAAATGTTGATATGACTCACCCATGTAATTTTTAAGTTGCCCGAATTTTATAGAAACTGTTATATTTATACTGCATTTAAAAAACTTGTCAAACTATTTTTTATCAGATTATCATCATACAACAAGTAACAACAAGAAACAAATAAGAGAAAGATCATGTTTCAGTTTGATCACAATTACAATTTTCATTCAGTGTCATTTCACAAACATTAAAGTTTGGACATTGTTTTGAGTTTCCAGGGGCATGTAAGTGACAATAAAATGCACAACCTGTAATGATGGAATATCTTTATAATATAGAATTACTATTAAGGGAGTCATTTTCCTTGCATTCAGGACATGCTAACCATGGCACTTTCTATGTCACAAAAATGTTAAATGTGCATGGCAAGCACACTGACCTGTTTGGTTGTTTCTTGGGATGTGCAACTCTGAATGAAAGACATGGGTGCCCACCCTTCCTGTCCATCAATCTGCACAAACCACCAGTCATTAGCTCCCTTCTCTATCACCTGTGAAGACAATCACAAACCACAAATACAGATAGCTGTTCAATATCAAATGTTTTGTTTTTACTTTCTGCATTGTACAAGATATTCACTGTATTTCTGGCTGAAAACAATATGAAAACAAATACAGAAATATTTAAAAAATACTTTTTTGCATAGTATATATAAAGTGCATGTACAGAACATATGGAACATTATATCTAAGGAAATAATGAATTGTAAAATTATTATTTAGAAAAAGTCACATATGACCGAGTCATTGATAATTTCTGAAGCTTACTTTTACTGGTTGACCAGCTGTGAAGTTAATTCCGTCACCCACAGGGTCAGTGAAATCTGCCACTGTCACATAGCTAGATGGCTTTGAGCTCGGAGTGGGGGGTGGAGAGAGTTCTTTTGTCTGCTGAAAACAACAAAACAAACAACAATTTTTAATTTGAGAGCAAACAGAATATATAACAATTGAATTTAACAAATGTGAAAAGTAAAGTAAAGTTTGTTTTATTTAACGATGCCTCTAGAGCACATTGATTTTTAATCTTATCTGCAGCTATTGGACGTCAATCATATGGTCATTCTGACATATGTATTTAGAGGAAACCCGCAGCTGCCACATTGGCTACTCTTTCCGATAAGCAGCAAGGGGTCTTTTATATGCACCGTCCCATAGACAGGACAGCACATACCACGGCCTTTGATAAACCAGTTGTGGACCACTGGTTGGAACGGAAAGTAACCCAAACTGCATATGGGTCCACTGAGAAGGATCGATCCGACGACCGACCAGTTCATAGGCAGACACGCTACCGTTTGAGCTAGATCCCGCTCTTTAACAAATGTGAAGTAACTAACATTTCAAAATTTGTGGTAATCAAAATTAAATTCATTTGGTCGGTTAATTATGCAGGCAGATTACAATGTATTCTTACATTTTTAGACCTATTTTGTCTGAAAAATGTTCCAGTAAGGAATGCAACTATGGTCCACTATGAAAACAGATGGTGGTTTGTGTTAACTAAGTGGTATATAATCATCATGTAAACAGAAAGACTTAATATGCAATACTGTGCCCAGTAGTCATCTCTATCTTGTTTGACAGCTTCAAGTTACATGAATACATGTTATTGATTGATATCCAACAGCAAATGATTAATAAATCAATATGCTCGAGTTGTGTCGTTCAAACAAAAAATCTACACTTTCTTCAGGTGTAGGAACTGCATAAATTTTAAGCAGTCCCAACCACTGTATCATGACTGGTATATCAAAGGTCATGGTATGTGCTGTCCAGTCTGTGGGAAGGTACTTATAAAGATACCTTGCTGGGAAAATAAAGAAAATGTTCTCGGAAGACCTAATTATAGAATTATATTAAAATATTAATTTTCAGAAATTAAACTTCCAAACCAATTTACTGCTGTAATGTTTAGAAACAAAAAACGATGGTTAAATTTATCATAAGGATATGTCTATAAACAGGAGCAGAAAATAATGCTTGCTCCTTACCATAGGTGGGTAGAAATCAATGTGGACCAGTAACAAATTAATGTGTTCTAGTGCTCTCCTTAAAAAGGAACAAAAAACTGACCACAATAGAATTTTGTCTTGGTGGTGGTCTTAGACTGCCTCCACGCTCCAGTGACCTTGACTTCAAGTTGACCTTGGTGTATGCATCTCCTTCTGGACCAATGGCATAACTGAGACGGGCATCATTCTTATCACTGCTCTCATCCTCGTCTGTCTTCAGTTCTTTGTTGAGCAGATCGCTGATGTCAGACAGGGTCCCGATGATCTCCACTCCACTCGCACGGCCCTTCTCCACCATGCTACGAGTAAACAGGTTGTTCTTCTGCTGCAAGTACGTGGCAGGAGCCAAACCCTCTTGACCTTGATACCTTCAAACATTAAAGAATTGGATAAAAAGATCTTTACTGGTATCCTTATCGCTACTTCAGAACCAAAAGGGTATAAGTTAGAGTAGCAGAAAATGGAAAAAAGGGACAAAACTTGTTCTCACATAGACATAAATTTTATGTGGAATATCTTCTGATTTCAAAATAAATGTGGGATAGCTTCAGAAACCTACATACACCCTTCATGCACGAGATACAACTCACTTAGGGGGAATTCAGTGATACCAGTAAGTGCCAAACCCAGACTTACATCGTTTTGGTTCTGAAGCAGTGATATAACCTTCAACTCTTTGTGTTTGTAACACTAAATTTCAAGAGACCATCTCACATTTATATGTACTTGATGGAAAATTCCATATCTACTTATGTGAAATTTATAAAACTGATTCAACAGAATTCTAGCCAGCACAATGTTAAACTGTTCTACAAATTATTACATTATAACCTGGACCTACCTGATAAGCCACCATCCCTCCAGGTTTTTCTCAATCACTTCAACAACTGCTCCTTTCTCCAGAGATATCTCATCCGAGTTCCCTGCTGTGAACGTATCAATACAGATGTACTGTTCCTCTGTACAAAACAAACAAGATGTCACTATTTAAACTTATACTGACTCTGGATAACATTTACACATATCCAAATTATCTGCTGTGAACGTATCAATACAGATGTATTGTTCCTCTAAAGAAAACAAACAAGATGTCGCTATTTAAACTTATACAGTCTCTGGATAAGATTTACAGATATCCAAGTTATCTGCTGTGAACGTATCAATACAGATGTACTGTTTCTCTAAAGAAAACGAACAAGATGTCGCTATTTAAACTTATACAGTCTCTGGATAACATTTACAGATATCCAAGTTATCTGCTGTGAATGTATCAATACAGATGTACTGTTCCTCTAAAGAAAACAAACAAGATGTCACTATTTAAACATATACAGTCTCTGGATAAAATGTCCACATATCCAAATTATTTGCTGTGATCGTATCAATACAGATGTACTGTTCCTCTAAAGAAAACAAACAAGATGTCATTATTTAAACTTATACAGTCTCTGGATAACATTTACACATATCCAAGTTATCTGCTGTGATCGTATCAATACAGATGTACTGTTCCTCTAAAGAAAACAAACAAGATGTCATTATTTAAACTTATATTGTCTCTGGATAACATTTACACATATCCAAGTTATCTGCTGTGAATGTATCAATACAGATGTACTGTTCCTCTAAAGAAAACAAACATTGGTAACATCTTATTCAAATAAACTGGTGATTGTTGTTTAATACAGTATTACTGTCAATTAAAAAAGAACCTAAAAACAGTAATAGTTTTTTATAATGCTATGTTTTTTCACATCATAATTATTTGATATCAAGATACGTTTTCTGACTATGATTAAATTCATAATAGCAAACAGCGACAGACTAATGTTTAAATGCTATGCTCAAGTAAAGCAAGTAATTTTATTTCAGTTATTTACACAAAACCCTAACTGAGAGAAAAATCCTAGTTTTACAACTACTGGTAGTTAATTACCTTCACCAGGATTGGCTCGCTCGGTGCTACATTCTCTACCACCATCAGCAGGTTCTAAGTACGTGCTAGGGACCCATCCTTGCTCATCTTCACTGTTCACAAACCACCAACCTACAACAATTAACAAATTACAACATGCCAAACAATTGTGATTAGAACATGCCATACAATCAATTAATATTACAATATGCAAAATAATCAATACTACAATATAATCAATAATATTAATTACAACATGCAAAATAATCAATTAATATTACTACATGCCAAACCATGGGAGTAAATCCTTGGGACAGCGGGAATGCCTATATAATTATCCCCTCCATCCCCACACTTTTTGCTTCGAAAAATTTAAATGCCTAAATAATAATCTTTTCAAATATTTCTCTTTCTAGTATCAAATTGAATGTAATACTTATTTAATTATGGTCTTAGCGCAAATATACAAAGTACACAGTGGGCTTATAATGGCATCAATCCTGGGAGGATGGAGGGCAGGGAGTGATGAAAGGACACATACCCCCACTTTTTTGGAATGGGGGATCTTCCATCCCCCCCCCACTTTTAGGAAACAATTTTCACCCTTGTGCCAAACAAATTATTAATTAATGTTCTGATTTCTGTTATACTTTAAGCGAAATGAATATTTCTGTAATGCCTCTGAGTGGCAATTTAATAATTTATGTTAAACTATGTTAATTATGACACAAAGTCTACAGAATAAACTTACTGCAATGGTATTAGCAGCAAAGGATCTTTTAATGTGGCTACTGTTATTGATAAACAATAAGGAATTTTTTTTATATATAATATGCACTATTCCAGAATATATGCAGGATAAGTTTGATAACACATACATTGTATCACGATCTTTGATAAACTAGTTGTGGATCATTGGTTGGTGTAAGTAGTATAAACCTACCCATTGAGCCGCAAGACCGATAGCTTAACCACAGACCAACCGGACATTAATACCAGGTCGGGTAAGCCTGTTCATTATAGAAGGGTGTTGGCTTAATTTGTGGCATGTGAGTAAAGGGGAGTTATTCTACTGGTCAGTGACTGAGGTTGTTTGGTAAACATGAGGTGTGATTGTCCCTGACCCACTTATTTTGATAACAGTTTCAAAGAACATCTAAAAGATGCTAATTGTCACATTGGGATTCATCCTAATGGGTCAAGTACTTCAATTTTTTAACAGTTTTATTACAAAGAATACCAAGACTTCCAGAAAACATGGAGTGTGTGAGGGAGATTTCAATGTTTGAAAAGCTATTTTGTTTCAAAAAGAAAACATTGGAATTAATTGGCACTTTTTGTAATCAATCTAATTGGGAGGTTGGGTGGGTGACACTGGAATTGGTCATAACATGGCTTGAATTACTAACTAAATTTCAAACAATGATGTAAATGAAAGTGTGTTATAAATCTCCTTGGGAAAGATCTGTGTAAGAGACGTCGGAATAGGGGGCGAGGGGTGGGAGGTTCAGCCCCACAATAATTCCCATAAATATATTACTTATTTATCATTGAATTATTCACTGGCAAATTCTGATGTTCAGAAATGGGAGCAGCATACCCCCACCCCCCCAACATGAATTTAATTCCAATGCCTCTGTGTAATGTATACAACATGTCAGGAGATGAGTGATGCAGTTTGGCAGGCTGTATCATGATGCTGGCACAACATACACATATATCTATAATATAACTGCACTGCATCTGGGTTGGGTTTTGTGACTCATATAAGCATGGCTACTGCATGTTCAACACTGCTATTAATTTTCTTCATCACTCTTGGCTGAAACTGTTTATCAGGACTTCTTTAAGTTTAATTCTTTCTCTTTCTTTTTTTGTATATATGTTAACAAATATCAACTTGCTGGCATACATTTTCATCTAAGTTATATATTGTACATTATTAGTATAGTAGATGTGTCATCTTGTCATTTTATCTATGTATAGATAATTTTATTTTATCTCATATGCAGCTAAATTACAGCCCGACCTCGCAAAATAAAGTTGAATTCAGTTCCATACACTTAGTGTAGATAAACATTATGACCAGTGGTCCATTGTTTTATTAACGGTCATGTTATGTGCCATTCTGTCTGTCAGAAAGCACACATAAATATTCCTTGCTGCTAATCAGAAAGAGTAGCCTATGTGATGGTAGCAGGTTTCTTTTGAACACCATGACCTTGACTTCAAGTTGCATGTTTGACACCTAATAGCTGCTGAATAAAGAATGTGCTGGGGTGTCATTTAACAAACAACCCTATCTTTCAGTTAAGTATTACTAACAATACTGTAATATTAACAAGCTAATTCCAATACATTACTTGGTGTGTGATACAACAGGAAAATAATTCTCATCTACTCACTTCCTTATAATCTTCAAACATTCTTAAACTCTGGTAAACATTTCAAGCATTCTACAGTCACACACCACCATTAAATTGTGTTATCACTTCTTATATAAATAATTTTTTTATGTAATTATAATATTAATTTTAAACCATCATCATAATAATTTTATTATGATATATCTGTTGTTGATAAAAATGGAAAGGAATATAAATATAGTGACACACTACCACACTGTTCAGTGATGAGGTATTAAAAAAATCTGTATTTATTACATTAAACCCTTCAAGGCATACCCAATACAATAATTACTGTGTATCTAAGCTTTTACCCTTAGGGTGGCCATATTTGTTAACATTCTTTAACATAATGTATTTGCACAGTCTTCACATAGTGGCAAAATATTATATTTTCATTGTATTGTAATATTGCCTCATATATTCTTCAAATTAAAATCATTATGATAAATTGTGTTTAGAGTTTATTAACTTTTGCTGATAATGTAATTATCCATATGGTGTTAACTTCAATGTTATATCATTACTTTAAACATGTGAATATATCAATTCAGTTAATGGTCTCACCTACTTATTATTAAACTATTTTATTCACGGTTATTTGTAATTAATTGTCAACTTGTATGTAATTTCTAGTGTTAAATTCAATTATTTCGAACATATTAAAAAAATGTATTAGTTAAGCTACTGGTCTCACGTACCTGCTTATAAGGATGTTATCTATTGACCATTACACTCATAATGTAATTGGTTGGTTGGTTATATTATTTTCATACATATATCCAATTAAAGTTCAAGCATGCTGTCCTGGGCACACAACTCAGCTTACTGTGCTATCTATCCAATCCACTGCTGCCACATTAATGCGGCTACTCTTATCAATAAGCAGCATGGGATCTTTTATATGCACTATCCCACAGATAGAAGAGCACATATCATGTCCTTTGTTAAACCAGTTGTAGACCACTGGTCGGTATAAGTGGTATACACCTACACACTGAGCCTTGCAGGGCATTCCATAAAATTCCATGTCTTAACTGAGATTTGATCCCAGTACTACCAGCCACGAGTCTGATAGCTTAACCACTCTGCCAAGGAGGCCGGTTATAATGTAATTACTTGTCAACTTGTACTAGTATCTTCTAGTGATAATTTCAAGTGTGACATCATTATTTTGCACATGTTTATTATGATCGTTATACAGTAGAATCCTATTAATTGCTTAGGCATTTTGCTCAAATATTTTAGGCAATTAACAGATTTATTCCTTTATCAGAAATGCCTACTTAAGATCATGTTACTATTTTTGTGCTACATGTATCTGGTATAAAATCAAAGTACATTTATCAAACAAGGGTCATAAAAATCAGAAATAATCAATATAGATAGGAATTCTTTGACCTTATAACCTAAATGCTATAACAGATGTAAAAATAGTGTACTGTTACACTTACTTTTTGCTCATTTTGTGATTATTTGATAAAAATGTTAAGATCCGCCATGGTTTTTGATACTTTGGAAGAAAAAAATAAAGTTTTCTACATTTACTTAATATGCAATTAACCTGACAATACAAAGAAAGTATATGCAATTAAAAGAAATTCTTTGTATATATTTGCATACAAATGGTTCTGTGCAGCAGAATATTATGCAGCTAACAGGAATATGCTACTATCATGAATGCAATTAAGTGGACTTTACTTGTAACACCACTAGAGCACAGATTTGTTGATCATCGTCTATTGGAAACATTTG
>JAULBS010073962.1:0-20752 GCA_032355785.1 Symmetromphalus regularis | reverse complement strand
ATTAAAATGCCTAAATAATAATCTTTACCAGTATTTCTCTTTATTGTATCAATGTAACACTTAACCGTGTCGTCTTATCGCAAATATACCGAAGTACACAAGTGGTCTATAATGGTGGGGGATGGACAAGGGTGTGTTCCGCCCCCACCCACTTTTAAGAACGGATTTTCGCCCTTGTGTACCCACAAGGACTGTTTTTTTAATCTGTCTGGATTTAAGCACGTTAAACTCGTACATACAAACGGAAACCCGTTCTGCTACACAGGATTACCAGATGGGTATGCTGTATTTATAAAGGTTTTTTCCTTTTCTTTCTTTTTTCTTCTTATTCTTTTTATAATAAAAAAAAACCCCAACAAATAAAGAAACGTGGGCCTAATTATAATAATGTATTATGATTCTATTATGTGGGCATTTCTCAGTATAGGTCTGTGGGTAGTACACATGCACTGCACACAGAGTAATTGTATGGCTCCCATATAAAAAAGCTATATTTACGGTTCCCATAATTTAAGATCAAAACATATAACAGAGTTTGGGACTTTTGTGTGATTCATATTTCAATGGAAAGGAAAAGGTTGTTTGTCTGACCTGTCACCATACCGTTTATTCAACGGCTATTTGGCGTCTAATATAAGGTGTTTGTGACTCATGTTTATAGAGAAACCCGCTATTGACACATAGGCTACTCTATCCGATTAACAGGAAGAGATCGGTGATATGCGTTGTCCCACATTTGAGATATTTGGTGTATTAGTGACAAAGTTACAGTCAAAAAGAAGTTTTACAGTAATGGCGGTCGCTAATTAGCATATTTTAATTATGTAACATGCATACACTACAAAATAGCATATTAGTGTTCTTTGACCATACAAACAGAGATATGAGATTGTTAGAACAATGATTTGGGAGAGTAATCCCTGCATTTCACTCTCATACCCCTTTTCTTCGATACCAAAAGGTAATTAACATAAATTAGCATAATTAGACCCCTTCCAACAAATCTATGGATGTAGATTTTTTTATATGTTATTTGTGTGGTGTTTCTAAGATGAATCCCTGGGAGAAACTTACTATTGCAATTTGTTATGGGTTAAGCCACCATTTGACTGGCCTACAGTATACTCGAGTAATCAGTTTCCGGTCTATTAAGGGGGGAAACCTTCTGTGCACGCGCAATTGTAATCGCACGATCAATGTAACTGATTAATATTTTACCTTGGTTATGTTACTATTAAAATCAACCAACAAATATTTCAAATGTTATCTGTTTATATATTTTAAAACAAGAAATCCCTACCTGTTGCAAGGTCGGATGTTGACATTTTAGGATTTCGTATCCGGGACCGGTCTATTTTTAGACAGAGTTGTGGACCACTTGCTGGAAAAAGAAATATTCAAAGTTGGTCTACTGAAGACGATTGCTCCTCAGGCCCATCTTTTCTCAGGCCAACACTACCTCTTGAGCTCCAATAAATCCAAGAGAAATTTGAGAATCTGCGCACCCCCACCCCGTACAACCAATAATAATAATTATTATTGTAATAATGATAATTTAATAATAGTGATAATTTAATAATACTAATAACAATTAATAAAAAATAATCATCATTTAATAATATTAATTATTTAATAATAATAATTTAATAATAATATTATAATAATATTAATAATAAAATTATTTTAATAATAATAATGATAATTTAATAATAATAATAATAATTAATAAAAAATAATCATCATTTAATAATATTAATTATTTAATAATAATAATATTATAATAATATTATTAATAAAATTATTTTAATAATAATATTAATAATAAATGCATAAATAAATTAACTAATTAATAAAAAAAAGTTATTTTGAAACATGTTGATAATGCATTTAAAGATCAATATGTATCACACACTTAAATAGTGTCTGATGTAATTCTTTATTATTTGGATAACAACGAGTTATATTTTTCCTACGTTATACTAGACTGTCCAAATTTGTGTGTGTATATAATATAAATATATATACATACACATCTATACGTCAATTCTACAAATGGATTACGTTTACGTGCCACGTTACGCAACAATTACGCATTGTCATACACGTAAGCGCTCTAAATACATCTGTTATCATCAAGAACTAATAGTTTAAATAACCTTATCCAAATTATAATGTTACCTGATTCCTTTAAGAAACATTCTGGAGTCTGCATTTGATTTTGAAAAGAAAGCCATAGTGTTTATTCTTTGATCGAATCTTGTGAATGCGCTCAAGTATTTTGGGAAAAAATAACAAATACTATTTTGTACAAGCTACCCATTGGAATCTTGTCAATGGTCCAAATTTGATAAACAAGCAAATATAATTATGTGTGTATATTTTTAGTACGAAACATGTTCCTAAAGGAAACCTCATGCTATTTTTGTTTTAAAAAATTCATTAGTGTTTTAGTAAGAAAACAAAAATGAAATCAGAGAAGAAAACATGATTTTATAATTAGTACGATGCAGCAGTAAAAAATAGTTTGTTTTATTTAACGACGGCTCTAGAACACATTGATTTTTTATCTTATCATCAGCTATTGGACGTCAAACATATGGTCATTCTGACATATTTCTAATAGAGGAAACCCGCTGTCGTCACATAGACTATTCTGTTCGATAAGCAGCAAGGGGTATTTTATATGCACTTTCTCTCAGACAGGACAGCACATACTACGGTCTTTGATAAACCAGTTGTGAACCACTGGTTGGAACGAAAAATTGCGAAAACTGTATATGGGTCTACTGAGAAGGATCGATCCGATTACCGACAGCTTCACCCCGTTCCATTGATAGAAATAATGTCTAATAAAATATCTTGAAAGGAAAGGATTGTTTGTTTAACGACAACACAGCACATTTTTTATTTGGCGGCTGTTAGGTGTCAGATATGGTGTTTGATGACTCGTGGTCTTTAGAGGAAACATGTTACGACCACATAGGCAACACTTTTCGATTAACAGCAAGGGATCTTTTATACGCGCTTTCACACAGATTGGACAACACATACCACGGCCTTTGATTAATCAGTTTTAGACCATTGCTCCGTGAAAGTAGCGTACACCTATCCATTGAGTCGTGTGGAACAATCATTCTAGGTTAGAGGCAGTATCGAAATTTATTTCCACCACTGGTTTAACAAAGGTCGTAGTATGTGTTGTCCTTTCTGTGGGACGGTGCTTATAAAATACCCGTTGCTGCTTATCTGAAAGAGTAGCCTATGTGGCGGTAGCGGGTTTCCTCTTAAGACATATGTCAGAATGACCATATGATTGACGTCCAATAGCCGATGATCAGATAAAAATCAATGTGCTCTAGAGGTATCGTTAAATAAAATAATCTTTGCTCTTTTTTGGGTTATATTACCCATATCGCGATTGAGGTCAAATTAATACAGTCATTTTGGAGAAAGTGTTTTGCATATTCTTTTTGAAAGAGAGAAAACTCATTTGTTTAAGAAATGTGCGGTTTTTCTTATTCAGTTTTTTATTACTGCAGCAACTTCAAAATATAACAAAAGTTATGAGCTGAAATACTGTTGTATTTTTATGTACATTGTGTATACTATTTAAAATTAAAGACAGTACTAATTTATGTTTTTGGAATTTATGTCTCAATTGTTCTTGCTCCCTGAAATATAGACCATTATTGCCGCTGACATGTCAGGCCATTGCAGTTCCATGAAGTCTTTTTACGGTTTCACATAGTTTGTTACAGATGTGGTGATGTTTTATTTCTGGCGTGAAACATATTTCACCAGGAAAGACATCGTCAACTTTTCTGTACATAATACTTGTAGTACTGTTTTGTAACCACCACACTCTTGACAAATAAACTTGATTAACCGTAACCAAGATAGTCGAATACGTGTATTTATGTTTACGAGATCTCTTGTAATCACCAAAATGGAGCCGTAAAAATCTCATGGAACTGGTGTAATGTTGCATACCTAGATTAACTGTAACCAAGATTGTCGAATATTTATTTTTATGAGATCTGTATAATCAGTCAAATGGAACCGTAAAAACCTCATGGAACTGGTTCAATATTTATTCTTGTTATGAAACCAAGACAATTAACCAAATGAAACCGTAAAAACCTCATTGAACTGATGCAATGTTGCATACCTAGATTAACGGTAACCAGAATTGTCGAATATTTATGAGATCTGTATAATCAATCAAATGGAACCGTAAAAACCTCATGGAACTGGTGCAATATTTATTCTTGTTATGAGACCAATGCAATCAACCAAATGAATCCGCAAAAACCTCATTGAACTGGTGCAGAGTAATAAACGGTGTAAAAAGTGGTCTCATCAATTGATTCATGCTTGCAAAATCACAAACTACTTGCAAACTGGTACATAAATGTCAGCGTTTTATTACCAAAAAAATCCATTAAAAAATATATATTATTATTATTATTATTTTATTTCTTTTAATTTTTCTTTTCTGATGATCAAGATTTTTGTTGTTTTTCTAATCATTCACGGGGATGTATGAAAACATCTTTTGTGAGCTGTTAACAGTAAGTAATGACGTCATCAAATCATGTTATTATTGTTATATTCTTCAGATTGCTAAGTTTTTCTCGTTCACGTGGACGTTTGGTGAGATCCTATGTAAGCTGGTGCACTATCTACAAAACGTCTCCATCATCTGCTCAGTGGCAAATCTGACTGGACTTAGTTTGGAAAGGTTAGTTGTGTACAGTATTTTTACCAGACCCAATCGCGCCTGCGTCTTGAACATAATGATACTTTTTTTTTTTTTTAACGACACCTCTAGAGCACATTGATTTATTAATCATCGGCTATTGGACGTCAAACATTTGGTTATTTTAAAAAGTAGTTAATTGTGAGTCAGCCTCCAACGGGGTTTGAACCACTGTCATCAGCTTGAGAGACCGACGTTCTACCGCCGAACCTCTGAGGCTCTTAATCATACATATACTGACAATCATTTTCAACACTCTCAGTCATTCCTAACTTGCCTTAGATTATATGAGTCATAGAAATAAACAAAATAAAAATAGGAAAAAAGGAAAAGGTAATCAAAATTGCGGAAATTGCCACAAAAAAATAATGTTTTAATTATTGTAGGCCTAATTCATAGCCTTTCTTATATGATTAAAATAAATTTTAAAAAAATAAATTAAAAAAATCAAAGAAACGAAAAGGAAATTAAAATTGCGGAAATTGACACCAAATTTTTTTTATCCAAAAGGTCAATACAAATTAAACCTTTTGTTATTTTAGAAATAGTATTTGTGTTTTTATCTTTCTACCTTCACAAATAATAATTAATTAGGAGGAATCTGTGGGGTTTTTTTTTGGTTGTTTTTTGATTACTCAAATCGAGTTAAACATGATTTGCTAGGTTTTGTCATCGCATGGTAGAAATGTACTGAAGTTTCGTCAAACTGGCATTGCTTTGAGTTGGTTTCTCAAACAAATGACTGAATAAAGAGAAGTAAATCGTAAAGCGTGTTAAAAGATGCAATTAACCGTGTTGAAATATGCAATTAACCGAGACACGTCAAACTCAAAAGAACGGATATTCACTGGGAATTCGAAGCGAGCAGAACGCAAATGTGCGTGAAGAAACTCATTTCTCAACTAACTATTAAAGGATAGATTGTTTTGATTGACCAGATTTACACAGTTTAAAAGTACAACTGAAACGGTGATTCGGACCGAAGATCTGGATAACAGCCATTTCGGAATATGACAATGAAGTCACGCTATATGTTTTCAAAATGTGCATAACCAAGTTGTCGTCATTGCTGTAGAAAAAACGATTACTGGTCATAGGTTCCATTTTGGGTTCTTTGAAATAACTTTGAAATTCAAAATGGCTAAAGTGGCAGGCGAACACGTTAAATAAGGTTATGAAGTCTTCTGACAGCAGAAGCACATTTGGTTTTCAAGTGGTCGTCATGTTAATTTTACATGCACCCTCCACGTTTTAACTACATTAAGACCTGCTACACTAATGTAGATGCAAATTATATGTATCATTGGTAAAATAAAGCAACTCTATATTACAACTCTTGTCACATGTTTCACCAATGACAAGCAAAACTATTAAATGTTCTACTTAAAGCTGGGGGAAAAGGATATGATCTGGACATATTTTAGTTTGTCATCTGCTACCTACAATAGACTAACATTCATTTTATACAAAAGGTCAATACAAATTAAACCTTTTTAAAAAAGGAAAGGACTTTTTTGTTTAACGACATCCCAGCGCATTGGTTAATCATCGGTTGTTAGGCGTTAAATTTACAGAATTTCAGACACACGGTTTACAGACAAAAACCGATACAGTCACAAATCCACCACTTTTAGACTAGCAGCGGGCTTGATGGTTGGTTCTTTTATATGTTCCTTCCTTCTGACGGCACATAACATAACCTTTGTTACAACAGTCATAGATCACTGACTGGAATGACGCATATCCTAATCAGTCTACTAATTGGATCGATCCGACGACCTATTACACACTCTACCTCTGAGCTATGTTCCACTTCCAAATCATCAAAAAACGCGTTCCTCAAAACTAAGCATTGCACCTTTAAATACTAACTCCACATCGCGATGATTGGTTGGTAATTATCGGAAATAATTTCATTTTTTTTTAAATTCCAACTGCGCATTTCCTACGTGTTTGTTTTAATCTAAACCCTCATCAAATGAGGCCTTCCTTTTCGACGGAAGAGAAACATGACAGATATATTATTATTAAAACAAAAGAGCACACCACCCACTATTAACTAGCCACACTAAGTGTAGTTATCTTGTCATGCTATTAGAATTACACGACACCATGCTTCAGGCTCTAAGTGCGGGCCAGCAAATTATTGTGAAACATGCAGACACAATGGTAGTTACGTAACACCAAATCAATTCAATACAATTCGACCGAAATCTTTTTCTTGGCAAATTCTTAAGTAATTACGTTTTTTTCTGTGGCAACAGTTTTCAAGGGCTTTAAAGTCATGGGGTCAGCAAGGAAAGCTAATTGTATCAGGACGGCGCATAACATAACCTTTAAAACACCAGTTGTAGATCACTGACTGGAATGACGAATATCCCAATCAAAGGAAAGTTTGTTTTATTTAACGGCGCCTTTAGAGCACATTGATTTTTTTTATCTTATCATCAGCTATTGGACGTCTCTCATATGGTCATTCTGACACATTTTTAGAGGAAACCTGCTGCCGCCACATAGACTACTCATTCCGATAAGCAGCAAGGGGACTTTTAAATCCATTTTCGCACAGACAAGACAGCACATACCACGGCCTTTGATGAATCAGTTGTGGACCACTGGTTGGAACGGAAAATAATCCTAACTGCAGATTGTACCACTGTAGAATTACACGACACCATGCTTCAGGCTCTAAGTGCGGGCCAGCAAATTATTGTGAAACCTGCAGACACAATGGTAGTTACGTAACACCAAATCAATTCAATACAATTCGACTGAAATCTTTTCTTGACATTTTTTTTCTCTGTGGCAACAGTTTTCAAGGTCTTTAAAGTCATGAGGTCAGCGAGGAAAGCCAATTGTATCAGGACGGCGCATAACACAACCTTTGAAACACCAGTCGTAGATCACTGACTGGAATGACGAATATCTCAATCAGTTCACTGAAGGGATCGGTCCGACGACCCATCGCGCATCAGGCGCACACTACCTCTGAGCTATATCCCACTGACAAAACATGTTCGACATGAGCTATGTTCCACTTCCAAATCATAAAACAACACGTTCCTCAAAACTAAGCATTGCACCTTTAAAGACTAACTTCCTATCGCAATGATTGGTAATTAAAGGAAATTTAAAAAAAGAGAAAAAAATTGCCTCTTTATTTCCAACTGCGCACTTCATATGTGTTTGTTTTAATCTAAACCCTCATCAAACGAGGATCTTCTTTTCAGACGGAAGAGAAACATGACAGATATATTATTATTAAAACAAAAGAGCACACCACCCACTATTAACTACCCACACTAAGTGTAGTTATCTTGTCATGCTATTAGAATTACAATTCAATTCAATTCAATATTTTATTTACGTCTTACCGTTTAAAATACAACAAAATAATAAATATATACAAATCAAGTAATAAAAATACATTTATATAAGTATTTTAAAAGCTACTCAACATAGAGTTATGAGAGACCATTATTGTGAAACCTGCAGACACAATGCTAGTTACGTAACACCAAATCAATTCAAAACAATTCATGTTATTAGACCGAAATCTTTTTTCTTGGCAAATTCTTCTTAGTAATTACTTTTTTTTTTCTGTGGCAACAGTTTTCAAGGGTTTTAAAGTTATAAGTTCAGAGAGGAAAGCCAATTGCATCAGGACGGCACAAAACATAACCTTTGAAACACCAGTTGTAGATCACTGACGGGAATGATGAATATCCCAATCAAAGTAAAGTTTGTTTTATTTATTTGTGCCTCTAGAGCACATTGATTTTTATCTTATCATCGGCTATAGGACGTCTATCGTATGGTTATTCTGACATATGTTTAGAGGAAACCTGCTGCCGCCACATAGTCTACTCTTTCCGATAAGCAGCACGGTTTTTTTTAATGCACTGTCCCACAGACAGGACAGCACATATACAGCCTTTGATGAACCAATTGTGGACCACTGGTTCGAAAGGAAAGTAACCCAAACTGCAGATTGTACCACTGTGAAGGATCGATCCGACGACAGACCGGTTCACAGGCGGACACACTATCGTTTGAGCTACATCCCGCTCCAATATCCCAATCAGTCCACTGAAGTGATCGATCCGAATACCCATCGCTCATCAGGCGCACGCTCTACCTCTGAGCTATATCCCACTAAAAAAATAAACATCAAAACCACGTTCCTCAAACTAAGCACTGTACCTTTAAGTACTAACTTCACACAGCGATGATTGGTTGGTAATTTAAAAAAAAAATCGCCATTTTTAATTTCCACCAAATTATTATTTAAAACTTTTTCTGAAGTTTTCTTTATACTGGAATGTATAGAGTTATTTTGCTTATAATTTATGTAGGTTTAAATGTTAGAATGATTAAGTTAATGACTATTCGATGTCCAATTAAAGAGTTTAAAAATTTTATTACGTTTTTAAAATCTATCATGGCGGATATAATATACAGGAATAGGGGACTCGTAATTATTTTCATTGCGTTTTCAAAATCTATCATGGCGGATGTAATATACAGCAATTTTCAGCGAATCGTATAAATAAACAAAAACTGAACAAAAATAGATGGTGGATCCATTCCACACCCCACACACGCGCACATACCTTGAAATCAGAACCTGCTTGTTGTTTTGTAAATGAATTTAAAGAAACCATATTGGGTCCGCGTGTCGCAGTATATGCAGGCCGTTTTAATGCAAAAATAATTTAAATTAGATTAAACCATCCTCAAAGCTTCAAATTACTTGTTTTCAATTTTACAACCTAAAGCGACGTGCGGGATTTGGTTATTCACGGAAATAGCGTATCAAGACTCTGGTCGAAACATGATTGCATGTATCCCCAGCATCGTGCGTTCAAAGCCAGTTTTAAGGAGAAGATTAACCAATGAAAAAAGTTTATACATTTACGGTAGATACGAAACATTAGTAATAACAACAACAACAACAATAATAATGATGATAATAATAATAATAAAAACAACAAAAATATTAATAATAATAATAATAAATAATAATTATAAATAATAATAATAAGAACAACAACAACAACAAAATAATAATAATAATAAATAATAATAATAATTATAAATAATAATAATAACAACAACAACAATAATAATAGATCATTATTCGTAATTAAACTTCACAGAGTAGGAAACATAAGTCGCCTTTTGTTTCCTTTGAATAATTATTGTTGAACAGTCCCTGAAGTTCACCCATTTTCCTTATGTGACATCTCGAACTGCTAACCAACAGAACGATAATCCCACGCTTCTTAATCTCGTGGAGATAAGTCATGGTGGGTTTTAAAGCGTTGATGCAATTTAAAATGTATGAAACAACAAAAAATTAATGATAATTTGTTTTAAATATTATTTTATCTGGTCTGTTTTAGTGGGTGTTTATACAGGGGCGTTGGAACGAAATTTATATTGGGGTGTAGGGGGGGGCTGCTCTCGTTTCTGGTCATCATAATTTCCCAATGAATAATTTAACAATGAATAAGAACGCCCCTGGCATAGATACTATTTATGAAAAACCCCCACCCAAAACGGAATTACGTTTAAACTGTCGTCACATGCATCCGGAATGCGACGTGCGGCATGCGGTATTCTGTGTATAGTGGCATTGTTAAAAATAATTAAACACCACATACACCGAAAACAGCTTTAGCCTTTATTAGTCAAGTGATTTTATTTGAAATGTTTTATTGTTGTAGGTACTACGCCATTCTGCACCCGATGCGAGCTAAGTACACGTGCACCGTGACGCTAGCACGACGGACCGTACTCATCATATGGCTACTCAGTGTTGTGATGGCCTCACCTATTCTCGTCGGACAGGTAAATCCGTGTGTGTATCTTTCATAGTATACTGAGCATAGGCGTAAATCCCGGGGAGGGGACGGGGGTGGGGGGCACTCCCCCACTTTTTGGACAGGGGGATACCTATATAATTATCCCCCATCACTTTTTGCTTCGACAAACTGAAATTAGATGCCTAAATAATCTTTTCCAGTATTTCTCTTTATAATATAATGTAACAGTTAGCCATATACCGTAGTACACATGGGGTCGTTTATAGTTCTAAGGCTTTCCGGAAAAGGCATATATTAAGGGAGCATAACTCCACCACCCCTGGCGACGTCCCACACCCTCCACTTACAGGAAGCGATTCTCTATCACGATACTGACCTTAGAATATAATTAATATAGGCCCAATGGCCACAGCACCTGCATTAAACTCACTAGGTCATTGACATTACACAAGAAACTTTATTTGCCAGTGGGGAATGTACTCTCAAAAGGACAACATCTCTTGTCCTGGTCGTTTGTTTACAATCTTGATGTAAACAACCACACGTGGGGTAAAAAGTCAAATCACACCCTTTTCGGTGCATTTTACACAAATGTCACCTCATTTTCAGGGCTGTCATGGCCATAATGCAGCATCCAATACTGACAAAATGCACATATACATAAACTGCGTCCAATTCCCGGTCAAGCAGTACTTACCCGGTCAATTCAGAATATAAAGCAGTTTACCAATGAAGAAAAATACAATAGTGGAACTACTTTTTCTCTCGCATATATTTCAATATTATGGTCAATCATGGGGAGGTCACTCTAGTCTGTGGTCTATAGAGACTACTTAGAAATATGTTCTGATACAATAAATACCATAGGAAAGGAAAGCATTGTCCGCTTAGTTACATACCAGCACATCTTTTACTCAGCGGCGTACACCGGCCAGTGGTCCACAACAGGTTCATCAAAGGCCGTGGTATGTGCTATTCTTGCTGCTTATCGATAAACGTAGTCGCATTAGTGTGACGGCAGCGGGTTTCGTCTCTTCAACTAACACTAACGTCTGTCTTGGACAGACAACACAGAAAGATGAACGGTGTGCCCAGGACAGCGTGTTTGTACGTTAATTGGATATAAACATGAAAATAACTACAACCAGCCAACCAACTATTATTCGGCGGCTATTAAATGTTGAAGCTAATTTTTCTTTTACTTAATTAATTAATTAATTATTATTATTATAACTTTTTTGCGAGTGTGTTATTATGAATAATATGTACTTTCAGCTATCCAGAAGGAAGTAATGGCAAAAATACACTAGTGTCTAAAACCAAGCATTAAAATTACACCAATAAAGTGTGTGTTAAAAATATACTTTAATAGTCTAAATGAAAGTGGGGGCAAAACAAACACACGGTAATCTAACACTAAGGCGAGACAAATAAATTGAGATTTTGTTTAATTATAAGTGATGTGTGCCTCTATAGATCGAAAAGGAAGTAATGTAAAAAAAAAACATTTCATTGTTTAGAATCTAGGAAAAGGAAGTAATGTCAAAAAGTACATTTCAGTGTCTAGAATCTAGGAAAAGGAAGTAATATCAAAAAATACATTTCATTGTCTAGAATCTAAGGCCCATTGCCCCGAAGAATGATATTTCCAAGTGTTAATTACCTGGACAAAACTAACATAGTTGTTATTTATGAAGCAATATCCTATCTTTGAAGCTTATTTTTTGATCATATAATGCACTTATTTCCTTTACGTTTGACACGTATTAAGGTTTTTAGGTGGAAAATGCGACTTCTTGGAACCCGTTAAGGTTATTTTATTATATTCTGTCTGTTGTGTAATTAACAATAAATCTAAATCGCATAACTGTTATCGTGACCAGTATTTGCTTCCTGACACAATGAACTCATGAATTACTGTCAAAAACATTAAAAGTAAAGTTTGCTTTATTTAACGACGTCTCTAGAGCACATTGATTTTTATCTTATCATCGGCTATTGGACGTCAATCATATGGTCATTTTGACATTTTTATTTAGAGGAAACCCGCTTCCGCAACATAGGCAACTGCTTCCGATTCCTTCGGTGTCTTTACAGGACAGAGTTTAGAGTTGGTGGGAGATGGGAGAATCAAAACCTACTGTTGCCACATTTCTGTGGCTATTTATATTCATAAGCAGCATGGGATCTTTTATATACACTATCCCACAGACAGGATAGCACATACCACATACATAACAGTTGCAGATCCAGAGGGGAGTCCTGGGGGTCCAGACCCTCATTTTAAAGAATTGTTTTGGATTTTTTTTACTTATATTTTCCTTGTGGAAGGACGTGAAAATTAACCATTTCTCCCCAATCCTGTTCACCCATAACATTTGGACACCCACCCCACCTTTCAGAAATCCTGCATCCGTGCCTGCATAGGAGCTATTCAATAAATTAAATTCTGTAAATTTGAAAAAAAAAATTATTTAGTTTTATTTAATACAAAAAAATTGTACTCATCATATTCATTTTAGGTGTACTAATTTAAGTGATGTTAGTGTTAGGGTCTGAAATGTACATATGCATGTAGTTCCCTATACTAAATGAGGGATGATAATTTTGAAGACCCTTTAGGTTCCAGTATTGTAATGTCCATGATTATGAAATATTAATATCGATGTTACCATGATGACTAATGTCTGCAGAAAGTGACTAGTATTTATCTGCTAAATGATGACTATTGCTAGTCAAGCAATCAATGAGTTGTTCATTCTCGCTGTAATCTGCACCGACGTGACATGTAATAACAGTCTGTACTGTGGCTTAATTATATTTTTATATTAGATCCAAATGAACAATGGCATGCATGTTGCCAAGACGTTCATTGAGGTGTTAATTGTTATTGGATACAGCTGGTATTTCAACAGTCACATGTAGAGTTACCGCAGTCAGATTTCAATTGGTGTAAAGGATCTGACTGAGGCGTGATAGGTCGCAGGATCAGTCCTCTTAGCCAGCCCTGGTAGTGCAGTGGTTAAGCTATCGGACTCATAGCTGGTAGGTATTGGGATCAAATCTCAGTCGAGGCATGGGACTTTTAATCTCAATATTGACTCCAACCCAGAGTGAGTGTTCCACAAGGCTCAGTGGGTAGGTGTATACCACTTACACTGGCCAATGGTCCACAACTGGTTTATTAAAGTCATGGTATGTGCTATCCTTTCTGTGTGAAAGTGCATATAAGAGATCCCTTGCTGCTTATCGATAAAAGTAGCTGCATTAGTATGACGGCAGCAGGTTTCATCTCTCCTATTAATACTAACCTCTGTCCTAGACAGGCAGCACAGGAAGCTGAGCTGTGTGCCCAGGACAGCGTGCTTGAACCTTAGTTGGATATAAGCACGAAAAAAGTAAATACAACCACCCAGTAAGTCCTTTTCAGTAGACATTGTTTTTTCCCACTGTAAGCAATGCTTCATGGTATTGAAATCCAAGATTTTAATATCCTGGGGAAAAAATCATTAAAATACAGTCAAACCTATCTTAATCAGCCACTCAAGGGAGTAAGAAAACCTGGCCTCTTAAAACATGTGACTGCTTAATACAGGTTAAATTATACTAAATTAGCTGATTTCGGAGAAAATAAAGGTGTCCCTTTAACACAGGTGGCTGCTTAATATAGGGTAAATTATACTAAACTAGCTGGTTTCGAAGAAAATAAAGGTGTCCCTTTAACACAGGTGGCTGCTTAATACAGGGTACATTATACTAAACTAGCTGGTTTCGAAGAAAATAAAGCTGTCCCTTTAACACAGGTGGCTGCTTAATACAGGGTAAATTATACTAAACTAGCTGATTTCGTAGAAAATAAAGGTGTCCCTTTAACACAGGTGGCTGCTTAATACAGGGTAAATTATACTAAACTAGCTGGTTTCGAAGAAAATAAAGGTGGCCCTTTAACACAGGGTGGCTGCTTAATACAGGTGGCCACATGGTCAGGTTGACCCTATAAGGTATGATAGGAAATGCCATGGAAGTTTGTAAAATATTGCTGAATTGTATTTTTTTTATATACGTTGTGTAATAAAATGTGACACAGTCTTGATGGTTACATATATTAAAGATGAAATCTTTTCATCACGTATTGTCAGCCAGCTGGAACACACAGTGTTGTTTTGACACTTCCTTTCAGTTGGTCTTAGTCTCGTCTCCTTGCCTGTCCGAAATTGTTATAAAAATATTTTTTATTGATATTTTATGTCCTCAGAATGTTCTGTCCTAAAAATAATTTGAAAATGACCTTGAAAGGTAATGGCCCCACCCCCACCATAAGTGTGTTTGTTTGTTTTGTTTAAGGATACCACTAGAGTGCATTGATTTATTAATCATCAGCTATTGGATGTCAAACATTTGGTAATTTTTGACATATCGTCTAAAGTTTGAGCCAGTCTCTAACGGGTTTTGAACCACTGTCAGGGGTGCAGAAATGGAGAATGTTTCAATGGCTGGCGGACCAGTACCAACAATATTTTACTAGCCCACCAGAATTTCTACTAGTCCGCCAGCCTATAGAACAATATATAATTTTTCAACAATAGAGCAAATGTATGATTATCTGACATCAGGCCCATATGCGGGGGGAGGGTGCGGGGGGAGTGCGACGGGTGCACATGCACCCCCCCCTAAATCTGTCGAGGTCCATAAATGCAAATTTAGATTGATGCTAATTTACTAGAATAACATTAAAAACGAAAATAAAATATTCGGGCCTTCACAAATGCACCCCTCTAAAGAAAATCCTGTATAGAAGCCTGGACATTGCTTATACGGAGTGGCATATTCGGAAAAAAAGACCCCAAACTTTTTTTAAATTACTTTCAATGAAAAAAATATAGATCGTCCGTTGGACTTGTAGTTGCATTTTTTAACTCATCCGTTAGAATGTTTACTCGGATTTTGGCGATCGGGCGAGTACTTTCTGCACCCCTGAATGTTTTCAGCTTGAGAGTCTGATGTTCTAACCACTGGACCTCTGAGGCTCACATGTAAGAAACCTGTTGAAATGAGGAGGAAGGGTTCTTTCTCATTCTCAATTTGTATTACAATCTGAAATCAAATGCTTATTTTTGCAAGCAGCTCTCACCCAATTCCCATCCTCAATATGTACTCAACCAAAAAAGAAAGTATGCATGTTGAAATATTGAAAAAACATTTTAATGTGTTATTTCACCATAATCTATATAATAAAATACACACACACACACAAACAAACCTCCTAAAGCCAAAATTTCTGCCATGAATGTCGTCTGGTTTATGAAATAAATGACTGTTGATTACATGCATCATTTCTTTTTTTGATGAGTATATTATAAAATAAAACCATACATATTTTTTAATATTAACAGGTGCACAATATTTCTTTCCTTTCAAATAATAAATAATAATTTGACTACATTTTTGTTAGTGTTGCATTTTTTATTTGATATTGGTCTTACTACCACAAAGTTTTTAAAATTTCATTTTACCCTGTAGATAAATTATACAATATGTATGTCTTCAATTAGCTCGCAGGATGAAAACCTGTGGTGTGTGCATACTGCATGACTAAAGTGAAGCACGTGTGCCTCTACATGAAACTTCAGATGATTCAATTGATTTAATTAATTACAGTTACAGAAGATTATGCAACAACTTTATGCTAATTTGTTTTCAGGTGTAATATGGCCAGGTGATATTTGTTTAGATAAACATACAGTCCTCGAAATTCAGATTATCTTGTGACTGCAGTTTAGTTAAAATAATAACAACATAAATACCTAATAATTATAAAAAATGCTGTTACAGATCAATTTTGCAACAACTTTTTGCCACAGAACTGCTGATTGCTGTCGCAAATGTCAGTGTCTGAAAATTTTAGTTTAAAACAAAAATAAAATGATGCTTTCTGTATCTATGGCTATTTGTTTAGATTATGAAGTGTTTTTCTTTACTTCTCTTTTTTTGTTAATGTCAGAAGAACTCTTCAATCAAATCTGACATTAAAGTTATTTATTAATTTAATATTTTAAAATTTCAATTGTCAAATGTTTCAGTTAATTGGTTGGGTAAAATAGCATATATCAGTCATGTTATTAAAAACACAATTTTAAAAATGTATAATTTATTGTCTTTTCATTTGAGACTTCTGCAAAGATAATAACTTTAATTAAAAAAACAAAATTCTTGATTAATAAATGAAGAGTTTCATCACAAAATGCGATATTTCCATTTTTCACATTTTGAGAAAATGGCATTTTTTGTGTGCAGAAATGTTTGTGGATGGCGCATATAGCGTATTGGAATGTAAGCATATTTTCGAATTTGGCACTTATCGCGTTTTTTGATGAAACTTCAAATGTAAATATTTACTGTACAGATTGCTTATAAAGTAGGTGCAGGCCTTTCATATTTTCCAGGTGACCGCAAGGCTTTGCTGAACGGGTTTCCTCCCCACCCGTATGCCATGAGTCATCTCCCTTTTATGCCACTAGCCCACCCAATGATGTCACCACCAGTTACCATGGCAATGGCACAGCACCTGGGACTGCGGCCAGATGGGTCAGTAATCAAGGAGCGGTCAAGTTCAGAATCAGATCTCATGTCACCTAGGTAACATATTTTTTAATATTAGAAGTTATTATTGTATTACTTGGTTTATAGATGTTTTCCTTATAAAACCTTTGTTGATTGGTCAAAATAAAAATCCCTTATAAAACCTTTGTTGATTGGTCAAAATAAAAATCCCTTATAAAACCTTTGTTGATTGGTCAAAATAAAAATAAAATTGCTTGTTGATATATGGTTGACATTTTCTAAATTCACATGTAGTAAGAGGAGGAAATGATTTTACAAGTCAAAAAAATAAAATACATTAGAAATGGCAAAGTCATAGGTACAATATTATTATTAGCAACTATTTTGAGCTGAGAAAAAATCTTCTTGGTCCATACAGAACTCAGACCTCCTTCTGATGGCCTTAGTTGTCTGGTGGTAGGAGATATACTCTCAAGATGAAGTTAACCATTTTTTTTTAAAGTGTTTTTCTCTATGAAAAGTATTTTTGGTTTGCTACTGTGGTTTGCGAAAGCAATAACTGGAAGATCAAAAGGATTATTTTCAAGAAACATCTGTGTATTTGTTTCCTCTGGGTCAATTATAGATTTTATGTAAATCCCATCATGATTGGACGAGTGTACATATTAACAAACACATCAAAGCATGTACAAATGCTGTGTATTAAATCAAACACGCAATAGTAAGAAGAAAAACAAGCTAAAACAATCATTACTCAAGGCTGAGTTCACGTATTAAAGAGTCTTCGTTTTTAAAATATGGATTAATTACCGGGAAATATATTATTTTATGAAAACTAGAAAATTAAACCGTGGAACATGATCTGAAATGGAAGCACTTGGCCTCACTCTGACTTGTAATAAATCATCAAAAATAATTGTCTACTATAATATTACCTTAAATCTATAATTATATATTTCCATTTCCATAGTATTAACCACAGAATTTTGCGTATTGATGTTTGCGAGCTGGTGTTTGTTAGCTACTTGTCATTACGAAAAACAAGAGTGTAACAGATGTATTTGAAATACACCCACCACCTTCTCTCCATAAGGAAACTTTATTTTTTTTACTTTTTATGGACTTGCCAACATGTATTTTGGCAGAAATGGAATGAAAATAAAATTTTGTTTTTGTTTTTATTCAAATTTCTCACTGATCACATTAGAACTGATGTTTTTTATGAGACTGATTAAAAACAAGAATCTTAGGCCAGAGTTCTTTTATTACTCGTTTCACAAGCCCACATATGACCAGTTAAATGAGTAAAGCTGGTAAAATTTATTTTATACCAAATATTTGTCCCTCCAAAGACATTCTGTAACTTTTTTTCCTACCTCCTACCCTATTTTTGGGGTCCTATGTTTGAGAAACAAAAAAACAAAAATTGTGGCAGTTTAGATTTGCCGATATTCATTTTGGTACAAATGGAATGAAAATAAAATTCTGTTTTTGTTTTTATTTAAATTTCTCATTAACTACATTAAAACAGGATTGAATAAAAAATTAAAATTTGGAGTTGGGAATTTAGATATTTTGTCAAATGCTTGGTTTTAAAAGGTCTGTTTAATTAAAAACCAACAGTTCGTAGCTAATCATGCATACTGCATTCAGATGACAAATGAAAATGAAACTAGACTGATTTATTGCAAGTCAAAACAATTCTGTCTGGTGACATAATCCAAAAAATAATCAAACTATGGCTTAAGTTGTCCTTGTTGAATGTTTAGAAGAAGACAAATGAGAGTGTGTCTCGCTTGGCTGGCTGGGAAAACAGGTGCCCTTATAATACAGGTTATTGCTTAATTGAGGTGCCATTATGACCATGATTGGTTTTATTAGCTTTACACCTTTAGAGATTGTACCAATGGTTTGATAGAACAAAAGTTGTCCTTATAATACAGGTTATTACTTTATAGAGGTGCCATTATGACCAGGATTGGTTTTATTAGCTTTTAAAAAGATTTAACATGTATTTATACCCTAGTTATCTTTAGAGATAGTACCAATGAATTGGGAGAACTGAATGTGTCCTTATAATACAGGTTATTACTTTCTTGAGGTGCCATTATCACCAGGATTGGTTTTATTAGATTTTAAATAGAATTAATATTTGGTTTCATGGTGTAGTAAATCTTCACTTGTTATCTTTAGACATTGTACCAATGACTTGAGATAACAGGTGGCCTTATTAAACAGGTTATTACTTAACAGAGGTGCCCCTTATGACCAGTATTTGTTTCATTAGCTTTTAAAACGATTTAACATGTATTTATACCCTAGTTATCTTTAGAGATAGTACCAATGACTTGGGAGAAACGAATGTGTCCTTATAATACAGGTTAGTGCCTAACAGAGGTGCCCTTATGACCAGGATCGGTTTTATTAGCTTTTAAAAAGATTTAACATGTATTTAGTTTCACGTGATATCAAAAACCTTCACCGATCCTGTACCCCAGTGTTATCTGTTCTTGGGAAAGAACCAAGACTTTGAAAGTTGAAAGAGAACGGTAAAGCACATATGAAACTGTTTTAACTTTTTGCGAGATGCCGGACATCAAAGTGGGACACACGTAGCTGGGAGAATATATTCTTAATCAATCGGGAGTGTTTTTCTAATACACGGCTTTCTTTTATGTCCTTGCGGCTTGATTAGCGTACATTTGCAGGTGTGGTAATGCTGCCATCATCTGATAGTTGCGTCGTTCAGTCTGATTGCGAAGATTAACACCCTTTCAAAAGCCAGTCGTACCGTACTATAAATTAACACCAGTTTTCATTACCAGCAGGAGCTAGTGTTTGAAGGAAATAGTATTTATATTTATTGTCTAAAACTTGATTAAACTCGTGGAAGGTGAGAATATGTGTTAATTTTCTGATGGCGATGGTATCGTCTTTTAGGTCTGTTGTAAATGATTATTTTTGTGTTTATCTGCGTAATTCAAACAAACTTGGGTCATTCTGACTGTTAGTTTTAAAGCAGATGTTTATATTGGCGGAAATATTTAAAAAAAAAAATTATTAATTTTTTTTTTTTAATTAAAGAAATAAATAAAAGTTAGAATATCTGATTCTCAAGCTGAAGACAGTGGTTCAAAACCTATGGGAGACTGGCTCACACCTGACTGTGTGTTAAAATAACCAACTGTTTGACATTCAATAGATGATGATTAATAAATTAATGTGCTGTAGTGGTTTTGTCAAACAAAATAAAAAACAAAAATTCCTGAATGTTTTCAGCAAACTCAGAAATTCTTATCAATAAAATGGTGTTTGTATACACTAGCATGTTCTCAAAAGACAATTGCTGTTTGTATACAGTTATAGGTTATCATAATGACAATTGTAGTTTTCATTCTAAGAATAGTCATGAATCATATTTAACCCTTTCAGACTCAACTTTCCACTGCCTTAAAGTGCCTCAGGAATTGATTTATCTCAGCAGTTAAACAAAGGATAAATTTAAAAATGGTTAATTGATGATAACTTTTTTTTATTATTCATGGTAGAAGGTTGGTTAAAGTATATTTGTAAAGATAAATGAATTTCCTTTAAGAATTATCTC
>JAULBS010073951.1:10679-20752 GCA_032355785.1 Symmetromphalus regularis | reverse complement strand
AACTTAAGGTTTATTATTTATCAGACGGAGATGGATACATTTGTTTACACTTAGGACGTCCACAGGGACTGCAACCCTAAACTTAAGGTTTATTATTTATCAGACGGAGATGGATACATTTTAAGAGGTTTTTCTATGATCATATTTTACAAATCTCCGGAAAGGTTATGGTTACGCAAAAATACGCCGTTTTCGGATACTTATGCCAATATAATTATATGCACATATTGACATACTAGGC
This sequence comes from Symmetromphalus regularis, assembly GCA_032355785.1. Taxonomy (NCBI): domain Eukaryota; kingdom Metazoa; phylum Mollusca; class Gastropoda; order Neomphalida; family Neomphalidae; genus Symmetromphalus; species Symmetromphalus regularis. The sequence goes on along the minus strand of JAULBS010073951.1, from coordinate 20,511 downwards.
GTACCCATAACTATTTTTGATATTTTCTAAAGAATCTATCCTTAAGTGTGTCTTTGAAATGGACGTTGTTGTTGTGTAGTTAAAAATCAGTTATTTTAACAGTTCTGCACTTGTCATCTAAACATTATTTTATTTGTTGATAACTGAAGGCACCAGCAGTAGACGTATATATATTCATTCGCGAATGGCAGCAAATATGAAAATATCAAGTGTTTTGGTGTTTATTTTAAAATGGCTGCTCAATTTGTTTAGCCTACATTTAACGATTTTTAGAAAATGAATTATTTATATAGTACCTTTTCAAAAATGCATTTATTATAATCCTTGAGTTTTTGGTAATTTCTTTTAATACAGTTATTTTCATACTTAAGCCTAGTAATAAATGGTAATGCAAATTAATGGTGATGTGATACCATAACGAACTATGTTTCCGGTTACTTGGGGTCTCTTACTGGCGACATTAACTGTATGTGTGTTGTTTTTATAGTCTTTTATTGATAAACATTTCAGACTTTGCACTAACTAGATGTATCTCGAAGGAAGTAACACTTCTGGAGAATTCCCATAAAGACAAAAAACTGGCACTTGTATCTCCTCCTAGCTTTGCGAGTGGTGCTTGTATATGATGAAAATTGTCTGCAACAAGATTAGTTCTTTAGAATCTCATAACGAGTCAATTAGTCAGTAATTTCCGTTTTGTTAATTCAAGTGTTTTGTAGAGAGCGCCATCTCTTGAGAAAACGACTTGACGAACACGTTGATTAAAAGAGCAATCAACAAGCTACCAATAACTTAGACGATCTTGCAGGCTTATTTGAAACAGATGACACTTGGAACGAAAATGTCACGTTTATGTAGAGTGTGTACGTCGCCTAATTCGTAAAGGTGAACTGAACACTTCTATAATTTCATGTGCATTTACATTATAAGTGTGTAAATAAATTTAATTGAGAAGCATATTACAGGCACAGCGGAAGCAAGTGAACATTGGGGGGCAGAGGGAGCGAACAGATTTAGGCAAGAAGCACTGAGTTTCAAGTGGATACGAGATTATGCTATGATCCGGAATTATTGGGATTTAGATCCCCCAACATCCCCCCGCTCCCCCACCCCGTTCCGCGGTGTCTGTATTACAAAAATGGCAAGAATGACAACAAATGCCTTTTTTTACAAAGACTTTTCATGAGGTTTCATTTAGTTGGTGCTCTCCAAAACTATTACCTATAAATAGACCTATAAAATGTGGTATTTTCTTCGTTTCCATTATTCCATCTCTGGCAGATAAACATAATCAGGCCCAGCAAAGCTGGTAATAGGCCCGGGCCAGATGGGAAATGAAGGCCTCAATTTAAGAATATTTATTTTTGTAATCTGTGCTAAATACAGGAGGGAGTAGGTCCCCTCACAACCGTAGGCCCATGCTAACTGGCTCAGATGATCCCCTCCCCACCCACACACACTATATACCCCCCTCTGCCCGCGTCTGAACATAATACAATTATATTTACAAACAGAAGCTGTACACGCGTAGTAATTTAACGTGTAGGACATACTATCATGTAGTTCTTATTAATAAAGATAATTTCTTTGAAATAGATGTGTCAGAACTATTAAACAAATCATAATATAAAAAGATACAAGGGTGATTCCTGCATTTCTATGGTAGATATTTTCTCATATTTAACAAAACAGGATCAATATACTAGATATATAATTTACCATAAGTTTCGTTAAGAGTATGTAAACAACACATTCTATTTTCTCTAAGAATGTTATGCCATCTTCCTCTCTCATTAAGTAGTTTCACAGTGCAGGTTCTCAATTTACATAATGCCTTTCAGTTTTCTTGAGAGCTTTACAAGATAGCCTTCCAATTTTTCTTCAGAGCTTTACAAGATAACCTTCCAATTTTAATATATTTTTGAACTTGCTATATAACTGATACCCTTGCATTATAGTTGCATTATTCATTATTAACGGAATATATAATAATTATTCACATGTATAAGCAGTTGTGTAGGAAGCGAGATGTAGCTCAAACGGAAACGAACCCGCCTGTGAAGCGGTCGGTCGTCGGATCGATCCTTCTTAGTGGACCTATTTGCAGTATGGGCTATTTTCCGTTCCATCCAGTGATCCACAACTTGTTTATCAAAGGCCGTGGTATGTGCTGTCCTTTCTGTGAGACTGTGCATATAAAAGACCCCTTGCTGCTTATCGGATAAAGTGGCGGCAGTGGGTTTCCTCTAAATACATTTCATAATGATCATATGATTGACGTCCAATAGCCAATTATCAGATAGAAATCAATGTGCTCTAGAGGCTTCGTTAAATAAAACAAACTTTACTTTTACTTTAAGCAACTGCGTAATATATGCCTCACCCAGAGCCTGTGGTTTATCAGCCGAAACGTTGCATATGGCTTGAGGAAACTATATATCTTATTTTGCCCGGCACCAGCATCTTAAACGGTGGGCGATCATTAAAATGTTTAACTAACAATTACACGTAACGTGGGCTAATTTCCAACATTCGCAGGAATGGGGTGCTGCAAGATTAGGTCACTCTTTCTTAATTACTTTAAATGTTCTTTTTAAAAGAACCAGACGAGACTTATAATTAGTTGGCATCACTTTCAGAATTAACTTCTGCTCGGGCCAAAATTTGTCCATCATTGCAGGTTGTTAATTCGCTATCTGGTGTCGGGTGATGCCTTTCTCTGTGTTTTCGTACCCCCACATTGGTGAACCGAGTCCCGCGAGCCCCGTCTGTTCCATTTCGAGTTTTGATAGCTCCCGCACGCGCCGAGACTGTTACGCCCCCTGTGCTAATGAACCGTCACTCTGTTTGTTTACTTGGGCTAACTCGTTTTCAAATAGTGTTTAATGTGTGTAATACGAGCCATAACACCGCCCCAAGTCAGTCTTTGACCGTGCTATTAGAATACAGCATCTGTTCAATTCGTATTGTGTTAGACCAGCTTGCTGGTGATGGTAACTCGAGATGAAAGCGTTGTTGTGTGGTTTGGTAACCATAATGAAGTACCCTGGGTACAATTCTGAACAAAATGTGGTAGCATGGTAACACTAAATTGCTCCCTAAGTTTCAGTACTGTGGGGAATATCGTGGTTCTTTTTTGTGTACAGTATATCGCCTTGATTAAAGTCTAAATCTAGTAAAGGATTTTAAAAAAGATTTAAATAAATAAGTTGTCTTATATGAAATTTAAGTTTGTAATTATTTATAAATAGGCCTAATTACGTTTTTGCTCATTTTCATAAAATTATTCCATTATTCCTCAGATTAAATGTATAAAAATGTATGTTAAATCTGGAGAAACCGTGGGTGAATCTACTGTTCTAAATTACTAGATTTGTTTCTCTTTTATGAATTTCAATTTTTAACTATTTAGCTCAGTCAAAACAAAGGAATCTGCTTGAAAAGTTTTATTTTACCTTTTCGAACCTCCAGCTAGTTTACACCCACCAGTTTACCCATCAGTTAGAAATGAAATAGCAACTGAAATTAAATAATCAGTTTCATAATTTTGTTTCTCTTGTGATTCATACTAATAATTATGTGACATCTCCTTTTATAGTCTGTGTGTCTAACGTGCTAAACTACAGCCAGAGTATAACATTCAGTCTGGTTCTAGCAACGGGTTTCTTCTCTCCTTTCATAGGCAGATCCGGGAGGTCTAGAATCCAGATCCTCTTACCCATTTTGATAAAAAAAAAAATATCTTTTATAATATGTCGTAAATATATTTGGACTCCCCCCCCCCCCACCACCACCAGCAAATATTGGACACCTCCTCTAAAATTTCTGCACCTCTCTCTATCTGCATGTTGACGATAGGGTGTCAGAATTATTATATATTTCATACCTAATATTTGCTGATTTAATAATGTTACGAGCTATCATTAAATACACATTGCAATGTTAATAGTAACTGCAATGAAACTAATTTGTGCTATCGACAAGCGCCTTGAATTTGCATGTGTGTTCATTACACCTGGACAGATGTAAGCATGTGGGGCATATAGTGCACCTAACACAATGTTTCACCTTGACCACGATGTTCCTCGCTGCCCAGATTTTAGTTCGTTACGTCACAAGTGTTCGGTACCTGGCAGATGGTTCATGATTTACACAGAACAGACACTTCCGCTTCCGGTGATGTCCAAAGTTTACGCTGAGGATCAAGTCGAATCCGACTGACAGCCAGTCTATGGCCGTGCGTAGTCCGTTTGGCTAGGTTACTCAATTCATAACAGGTACGCGAGGGGCTCGAATCCCACTGGAGACACTTAACCTCATCTCAAAGTCCTCTAACTGAATGTATAGGTTATTTTTTATTAGTTTATTTACGGTAGGAGGATTAATCCACTGAGAATGTTTTTATTTTTAAATAAAATTAGGCGTAGCTTGAGTTTTATTTTCTTCTGTTTTTTTTTAAATTTAAATCATTTATTAATAATTCCATGCATTCATTTATTGATTCTTTCATTGAATATTTTATTCATTCATTCATTCTTTCTTTCAGTTATTCATTCAAAGATTTACTTATTTATTCATTCTTTCTTTCTTTTTTCATTCATTCATTATTTTATTTATTATTTTCAGTATATATCAGTAGTAGAGGTTGGGTTTTTTTTTAAATGATTCTTTAAATACGTTAAATCTTTAACCTTGAACTTAAACCAAATCTAATCTGGCCAACCGTCTGTTGTTCATATCTCTAGTAGACACTAGAAATTTATCATCTGTCGTGACTGATTAAACACCATATTCAAAATCAGCGTGATGGTCTATGTATGACACTTAATTTGTTGATACGTTCACGGAAATTTACCCCGCCGGTCGTTAATGGGCTGACAAAAAGTTAATACCCGTTTGGGAAGTGCTAAAACCGATAGGGTTTTCTCATTAATATCAAAGAAGGGGTTTATAATTTGATGTTTTTCTGAATAACTGTGGGTGTGGTTTGAGGGTGGGTGTGAAACACGTTGGGATTGGGGTTATCATAAGGAGAAGATGAGTAGATGAGGTGTCAGTTTCACAAGATTTCATACATGATGCACTCATCGGCGAGTTTCCATTACACATGAAAAGAAATTTATAAATAAACAATTTTACGGTCATATTTCACAAAGGTTTGATCCTTGTCACAATATCCAAGGCTTATTAAATAAAGCTTTTTAAAACGAATATCTAGGTTCTACCCTCTATAATTTGTAGAACGGTGGGTGTACGGTTATGTCAAAATTAATAAATTTATAGCACGTACTGATGGTACCACTTTGATCTAGACATTTTCAAGTTTTAGTGTCTTTTTATAGGTTTTGTTTTATGAGGGTGAGTTGTGTTTTATTTGGGGGACGGAGGTACTTTGACAATATTGTATTGATAGTATCAAAATAAAAATACTGCTAATTTCAATTCCAAACTACTTTATCTTTCATTTTATTCAATTTATTTTAACCGAATTTTGTTTCCGGAATATTCATTCTATTTTATTTAACATCACCTGTGCAGTGTAAACAATGTCAAGTTCAAATTACATAGATCTATGAGAAGAAGAGAATTAAATATAACCATTTTTAATATTTTATTTTACCTGTATTTATAAACAATGAAAACTTATTTCGAATTTGAACTCATTTTAATTTCATCTTCATCCGGAAAGGCTTTCTATGAATAACATTAATTATCATTTAAAGATGACATGGGCGTGGCTTCCTTCTCTTCGTGAAACGTCGTACACGTCTCGAGACTGCGGTAAAATGATAATAGAGGCCGAGGTCCGGTAAATCATCACAAAGCACAACAAACTCACTAACAGCAGTCCCTGCAGCATAATTAATATGACAAATTTTAACAAATAGCATTTCAAAGCTAACAATTTTAGCCTCATGTTTCACCTTTAAAATGAATCGGCAATTTGCTTTATTTTAACGAGCTGAAAACCAGTAATAAATATCAATTACCATGCTCATGCCTGGTACACCCTGACCCGGGTCACGGATTTAGCAAACCCCCCACCAGTTATTTATCAGCTTTTGAATTTCGCTAATATGGAACAATAAACCGATATCGCGAGGGCAAGGCAGAAGCTCACCACTGGGTACGAGTGAAATAATCAAATTATTTAAAGTGATTTATTGAACAGATTGAACAAGATTTCCTTCCAACTACGCGAATAAGTGAGCTGGTTGGGTTTTCATTCGAAATTTTAGATTTCAATAAAAGGCCACTTTCAACAGAGCTGAAAGGGTCGTTGTACAGCAATATCACAGGAGGGTATCAGCGGCGGATCCAAAGGATTCGGGGTTCGAGGAGGGGGACATAGGTCTCATGTTACCAATGCATGCATGGTTTTGCAGATACACGTAAGATTGGCGACTGAGAGCAGGAACTGTGCACCCCATGAGTCTACCGCTGTTACCGCTGGTTGGTTGTACTTATTTTCGTGCTTATATCAAATTAAGTTTCAAGCACGCTGTCCTGAACACACAAATCCGGTCAGAGGTTAGTGGTAGTACAAGAGAGGAAACCCGCTGAGGTCAGAGGTTAATGTTAGACAGTAGAAGAGATGAAACCCGCTGCCGCCACACTAATTTGGCTACTCTTATCGATAAGCAGCAAGTTATCTGTTATATGCACTATTCCACAGACAGGACAGTACAACCTTTAATAAACAAGTTGCGGGCCACTGACCGCTGGAACGGCTAATGCGAACGTTGAATACTTTTATGTGTAAAGGAAAGAACACTATTTTCTAGCAGGTAACACTGGATTGTAAATCTTACCCTGACCGGCACATGACTAATTTGCAGTAATTTTGAAAAGGGTAATTTCGTGAGAAATTTGAACATCACTTTAACAACTAATAACCCTTAAAGGAATTACAGGTTTACCAAAAGAAATAGAAATTCTACAGTGTAAAGCACATGAAGGATAGCACAAACTATCAAACCAGGACTGTAATTTCGATATATAATGTGTGGTATGTACACAAGAAGAAAAAAATATATGTATAATGCTCTCAACGAATTTTTGAAAGTTTACAGCATAACGTCAAATGAATGTAGCGAAAATAAGCACATATGTTTATCATATGTTAATAATCATATGTTAAACGTGTAAACAGACGAAAGTATGTTTAACATGATTCCAAACATATAAGTAACGTGTTAAGACATAAGTACGTATTTCTCACGTTTGAACAACTTCATTTAATAAAACTTACGTGTACCTGGAATCTGTCAAGTAAACAAACCGTCATAATATTTAATAATAATAATAATATAATAATAATAAAATAATAGTAATAATAATAATAAAATAATAGTAATAATAATAATAAAACAATAATAATAATAATAAAATAATATACGCTTTACATGAGATTTTCATGTCTAAACTAAAACACATTTAACATATATTTGGTTTAACACATGCTTTACATATGTTCGCTTATTTATATGCTAAATATATGGCTGTTTTTGTTGTATGTGGTGCGACAAAATGCAACTGAAAACTTTTAGTCCAAATGCTATCCAAAGGTCGCATCAACATGCGTATTATGCATCACTTTTGTCATGTTTTATGCAGATATCGAGGTATAAAACAGAAGAGGTATTCTCATCTGTATAAATTGTTTTCAGGTTGAAATAATGTTTTCTTATATCAGTGCAATTTATCATTCGGCATGTGCGTGCGTGCATGGGTGCGTGCGTTTAATAAAAGTGAAGGTTTGATCTTAAAATGTTGAAAACAGCCTCTAATAATAATTTCAAAAGACTACTGAATAATATTTAATAATTAAAATATCAATAAGAATATTTTTTAAATAATAATTATGAAAATAATAATTAATAAATAAATAAAAATAAAATATAAAAAAAAACATACACAACAGAAGTTAAAATAATAATTAAAATCTCACAAAAATATAAATAAAAAAAATAAATAAAATAAAATTTAAAAAATGCATTGAACTATCTCATATTACTGCGTGCGTTAGATTAGTAATACAGCGAAACACATTAAATTTTAATCAGATACGATCCTAAACTGTCAATAAAAAATCCACATAAAACCCGTTGCACTTTTCGTTTAATTTACACACTGAGTACTCAATGACATCATCTATTTCCCATATCTGTTCCCAGAGCAGTTCCGTTTGTAGCGTCGAATCCGGTTTGATTATCACAAGCCAAAAGATACAACTCATTGGTACCTAGCGTCCAGAGCCGGGCCCCCGCCGGCTCTCAAAGCCAAATGTGAAAATTGAAACCATTTACACGACGTAGAAAATAATTTCCTGAAAACGATGTAATAGGTTTTCTTCCTTTATCAGCGGCCGCGTATCAGCGTTTTATTTGATAAATGCCGTATTTAATATTCTCTCAAACGAAAAGAGAGCAAAGAATCAAGCAATCGCGCTCAAGGAGAGAAAATTATTCTCTGCCAGTCGTATCACGATTAATATCTTATCACCTCTGTAGAAATCTTTTATTAATATCCGCAGAAAGACGCGAGTTTCCACAATCTTTGTCCGCTATTCATTGAAAATCTCGCGCGACTTTACGAGATAACGACCAGCGTCTGACCGAAGGTTAAGGAAATGGCGCTTATCGCAATTTCTTGAGCTTTGTGTTCGTAATGTGCCCATAGAAACGCTTTATTTTCATACCACATCGGCTAACATCATTCCAACTATCACTTCATTCAACCAATAAAGTGATATTTACACTAGGATGGTCTCATAATATAAAACAAAGAAGCGATTTCTCCGAACAATCCCACATTCTGTGAGAGGTGTATAATTAAGTCAATATGTCCGATAGCCGTAATTTTTAACGTATAGAGTCATGGCCCATGCGGGATTTTTTGTTCGGCTTTTAATTTCGTATTTGACTGACGGCCAACCGATTCCTGATTATTATATACACGCAAGGATCTAATTGAGAAAATTCTGATAACATTCGAATGACTAGTTAGGCTTTACGCAGCGCGGCCGGAGGATTCGAACAATTGGCTAAATTGGACACGATTATTTTGCAGTAAATATCGTAATTGACATCACAGAGCGCGTATCTTCATCTTGCGTGATTGATTTCAAAAATCTACAATTGACTTGTTAATTTCCTTGACGCTCCCGGGAAGAATAATCTAGAGGCTATTAATTATTACTCTCAGCGCCACCATGCGGAGAACTAAAGAAAGGACAAAGGGGAATAACTGTTTCTATTGAGAAAATCAAACATTAAATAAATATTAAAACAGGCATTGGTTGGTTTATTTAAAGAATATAAATATATAAGAATATATTAAAATATGTTTTAGAGAATGTAAACAAATGGTTTTAAGTCTTAAGTTATTGCAAAATATATTTTTTAATTATGTCTTTAATTTCTGTTGGTATTAAGTGATATTGTTTTTAAATATGCTCATAATTTGATTTAGAAAAGTAGCAATTTACTAAACGACGACCAAACTGAAATAATTAAGAATGTGATAGTCCACACAAGGGGCGTATCCCCTCCTCCACTTTTTTAGCAGGCGGAGATGCCTATATTATTATCCCCGTTGCTTTCTGTTTCGAAAAATTGAAATTAAAATGCCTAAATAATAATCTTTTCCAGTATTTCTCTTTATGATATCAATGCAACACTTAGCCAGAGATATACCGAAGTACACAGGGGGTCTATTATAGTTTGACGTTTTTAGCCGGAAAGGGCATTTCTAAAACCTTGAATTTTCTCAACAAATAGGGATTACGCCTCCACCCCAATCCTCAACTCCGCCCCCCCCCCCCCTACTT
>JAULBS010073951.1:0-10669 GCA_032355785.1 Symmetromphalus regularis | reverse complement strand
TTTTCACAACAAATAGGGATTACCCCAAAAACCCCCCCCCCCCCCCCACCCACACTTCCAGAAAGAGAGTGTTGCCCTTGGTCACCACAAATGAATCACTGTCATAACAGTGATAATCAAAACAATAATAATAATAACAAAAAAAATTAAAATGCACCATCTGTAATACAGTTAGGGTTTCTGTTAACTACATGCTATTATTAATAAATTATTTGTTTAATATATTACAAGGTCATTTTGAAACTAATATCTCTTTTGAAGTATAATAGTGAACTGAGTACACATAAATTGATCTGTATATCAATAGAGCCATTTTCAAAAAATGTTACTCTGCCATTCTTCTCTTGGACTCCACTTACCAGAAATACCACATTCCAGGCAGTGGTCAACGACTGATGTGAAAAGGTCGTTGTTTGTATCATTATGTCAGTTGGAAGGTGAGTATAAAAGTCCTTGCTGCTGACCAGAAAGAGTAGCCTACGTGATAGTTTTTTTTTTATCTACTAATAAAAGCGGAGACGTGGGGTTTCAAGGGTTTTTATTTTTTCCCATTATAATTTGGTTGTATGTAAATCTAACCTCTTCTTTAGTGAGCCTCAATAGTCCAGCTGTAGAACGTCGGACTATTAAGCTGATGACATTGGTTCAAGACCCGTTGGAGGCTGACTCACACCTGACTACGTGTCAAAATATCTAAATGTTTGGCATTAATAAATTAATGTTCTCTAGTGTAGTCGTTAAACAAAACAAACCTAAATAATAATAATAACCCCCTCCAATGTTAAAAATCTTTATAATATTTTTGAATCACCTTTCAAAATTGTTGTATTCGCTCCTGATAACCGACGTTTGTCAAATATTGCGAGTTTCACACAATTAATTGATTAATCCTAACCAGAAATACCACAACTGTCATAGGTATGTCACTATGTCTCTATTAACCATTTTTATTTAGCAATCTAGGATAAAATTCATGAAAACTTTCTTAACATGTTGGTTTGTAAACTGTATTCTAAATACTTCTTTTTTGAAGGTGGTATTTATGAAACCTTTTTAATAGTAGCAAATTTCTCATTTTCATTCAAGATTTTGAGGAAGTGTATTTTTGTAGCAATACACAAACCCTATAATGTATTATGCATGAAGTATTTTATTATTTATATATATATATATGTATATACTTTTTATTTATTTATTTTATTTTTTATTTTATATTAAGGGGCGTTGGAACGAAATTTATATTGTGTGGCTGCTACCGTTTCTGAACATCAGAATTTGCCGGTGAATAATTCAGCGATGAATAAGGAACATATCTTTGGGAATTAATGGGGTGACTGTAGCCCCCAGTCCCCTACCCGGTTCCAGTGTCCCTATATATATTATTTTTATTTTTTGCTTAGCACATATAAGTCCAAAAATAATAGTTTTTCATGACACCCAACCTCTAACTTTTAAAATATTTTAATAATATTTGCTACTCTCAGTATTTAAATTTCGTAGATAGCAAAAATAAAAGTAAATAATTTTAAATATGTAGTAACTTCAGCTATTTACATTTGCAGTATGATCGAGGTAACACGACATTATTTTTAGTCCTAAGTTAAGTATTAGCTGAAGGTAAAAAAAAATGCTTGATAATAGAATAGAAAAGTGGTTGAAGAACACTATCAAAAGTCAATAAATCAAACCGGCTTGTCGCTGCCATGTTTTACTTAAGTCTATTTCCTTCCGTCGCCAACAGCAAAAGTTTTAATTGAATTGTTGATGCGTGTTTTTTTCCTTCTGTGTAGAAAACAGCATTTGACAAAGAAAAAGAGATCAATAGTTAATTACAGCTCATATTTAATTTCCTATTTCACAGTTCATTAAACGCGATTAGATGATGCAAATTGTACATTTCACGGAACGGTGGATATGACTCCAGGTAAGTGGCGGCTTCTTTGATCTTGCCAGGTAAACTTAAATTGCTCGTTCCACTTAGATATCATACTCACATCTCTTTAAATGGAAAAGGATATGGATTTACTGATGCGATCTCAAAGCTGTGAAAAAATAAACTCTATTATTTTGTCTCCTTTTTCCTGAAGCTGTTCTGTTCTCAACACGGGGCATTGTTGCTACAAAACAAAATTAACACAGTTGCTGGAGTTACACCAATTATCTTTATCTTGGAAAATCGAGGAGAAAATTATGAAAAATAGAATAATAAATATTGAGTGTACGATCTGTCCCGGTTTGGTTGTTTTCAAAATGATACGGACAAGGTGGAAATTGACGCACCGATGAAAAAGATTAATATCAGAAAGGGGAGTTAATTCGCTGATGACGAGTGAGCTGTGGATCGGCGCTGTTTTGAAAGGTAGCACTGGGTTTAATTTCACAATTAATGATGTGTGTCACTTCCTAATTCAATGATGGCTGCGATAGCGATAAATAGATGAAAATTTCTACACATATCCCCGCGTAATGTTCTTTAACGTCTGGTGTACTTGGTTGAGAAACCAGTGATTTATATAAAGATAGCGACTCTATTTTTGAGACACGCGCTTTTAAATTTAATTTAAAATGCCTTCATCATAAATAGTCTATAAATATCACTTTTAACGGATTACAATGGAAATGGAATAAAAAAATTAATTCCATTTTGGTTGATTTTTATTTAAATTTTTAATAAAAAAGGATGCAATGGTCGAATGTAAATTATGTATCCACGTCATGCCAAATTGCGTCGCACAAACAGGAACTGGATACGGCCCATGCGCAGTTGAGTCACATAGCACACTTAACGACATCAATGTTTACGTTGTTGAATTTAGTAATGCAATCAATAACAAAAGTATTTCTAACTCACCTGTATTTTGTGAGAAAACCAATTTCTAATATGTTATCAAATGCTATAATTAATTTGCTTGTGCGAAAATGCGTCCCATTCTTGTGACTATCGCACATAGCTGTCAGAAATTTGTTCCCGCCAAAAAGAAATCATGGTATCATGATTGCAAACCAAACACAGATATGTTTGACCTAAGAGGTGGGCGATTCCAATCGCTATTATGTGACAAATCGCTTGGTAAAACCTGCCCTAGTATTTGATTAAATCTTAAGAGTGGAAAAGAGCGGTAATCTACACTTCTGTCACAAAAAATATTTTTTGTCTTTTTTTCTGCTTGCTGTTTTACATCTATGTGATCAAGACTTTATTGCCATCGTGTGTGGTGCGATATTTTAAAAATCACAACCATTGTTTATTCGGAAGTAACATATGACGCATGTTGGACAGAGGACGCATTTTGGCACCTTATGATATAATGTCTGTTTAATTCTTTGGTTTCCTAGATGTCTTGTATACAGACTGATATTGCTTTTGTTTCAATTTCCACATGGTATTCTAATTTAATTATTTAAGAATGTTTACTATTTATACATGCTAATGAGGAGAAAAAAGAAAACAATAAGTTATTAAAATCTCTATTGTAGTGATATTTAGAAAATACTCAACAAAATATGAGGTATATCATCATTATCATCATCATTACCAGCACCATCTTAATCATCGTCATCATCATCATCATCATCAAGCACGGCAGCATTGTAGTTTCATAATCATCTTATTGTCAACTAATCAACCGTTATTTTTATATTACAATCCACGATTTTTATTTTGCAAATTGTGACATAATTGACATGGTATACATTCTTTCAACTTTATATTTTAATTTTTATAAACTACTGATTAGATCATCAGTACTTTCACTAGGCGAATAAATAAAACAACAAGAGTGTATTCAATATATAATAATTAGAGTCTCACGACTTATTTATTTACATTTAATATAACATCTTGCAAGGACTGTATCCAAAGACTTAGACTCAGTCCTGTGCTGCACTTGTTTATTTACAATTAATATAACATCTTGCAAGGACTGTATCCAAACACACGGACCAAGTCCTGTACAGCACTTGTTTATTTTAAATAGTCGAAATCCCAATAAGCGCTTGGACATAAATTTACAAGAACTACAAAATATACTATTTTCTTGCACTCACAACAATTCATTGACATATTTACTCAATATCAGCATTTGCACATTCTAGTGTAATTAAATAAATTATATTCCAATGCATTTTTTTTTATATACAAACGAGTGAAAAATTGTAATAATACATGTATATGCTCTGAACATATAGGTCTTTATATTTTTATGGTTCATCTTTTGGCATATGAAGCTTGGATGAAAATCATTCTAGTTCTCAAATATTTAAACACCAAATTTGTATGTATTCTTGTTGCTGTTGTTTGTTGGTTTTTATTGTTTTTGTTTGTTTGTTTGTTTCCGTCAAGAAAACTAAATGTATTATCCACTGTGAAAAGTACTATCGAGTGCTTTAAAAAATAATCACAATGACATCGAACTATTCTGAACCAAAATCCCTCTTTAGCTTATATATGCACCAAATATTTAAATATATATACCACATCTCTTTTGTACTGTCAAAGTAACACGCTTATTACCCACTGTATAAGGAACTATGGAGTGCATTAAAAAATCCCAGTGGCGTCGAGAGATTATGTGCCGAAATTCCTCCATAATTTACATACGCACCATAGGACGCAGGGATGGTTACGCCAAACACTGGAGGCATCATGGGTTTTGCCGTCAAACGAAGTTTTTCGAATTCTGCTTCTTGCAGTCTTTTAGATTTAGCTCTGCGATTTTGAAACCAGATTTTAACCTGTGTTTCCGTTAAGTTCAGAGAAGAAGAGAACTCAGCACGTTCAGCTATTGATAAATATTGTTTCTGTCTGAATTTTCTTTCCAAAGCAAGAAGTTGTGCTGTGGTGAACGGCGTCCTTGGTTTCCGGTTGGGTTTGTGTTTTCGAAGAGTACAGATTTTCGGAACACCCATTGGTTGTGATGAAGTGACAGACTCTGTAATAAAAATAGAAATTATTATTTTTGATGTTATTTATACCATGTGTATATTAAAGGATACATAAATAATTCAAACGATGTAACTGTTATTATGCATGTATTAATCCTTTTTCTATTGATTCTGTTCATCATTCCCCCACAATGCGCACATTATATTATGTTAATTATTAATATAAATGTACAAATGTATGCCTATAAAATGTATATTTTTGGCAAATAAATATCTTTGTATTGATCATGATGAAAATTCTATCTCTGTACAATACAAAGTCCAAGCGATATATAGATAATATAGAGATGATCATCACCTATGAAACACTGAGCGAGAGAAAATAATAATGCCAAGGTTAGAGAGAGAGAGAAAGAAAGAAAGAAAAAATGAAAGAATGAAACAAAGTAACTAAAAGTTTGTTAAAATTAGTTTTAATGTTAAGATACATTATAATATGGAGATTTTTTGGTATTTTTGTCAAATATTTTTGGCACTTTTAAACGATGATACAAAGTATTTGACAATTGTATGTTAACAAAAATATCTGTTGCGCGTTAACATCTACAACAACTTTTACGTGGTTAGCTAAAACACACTGAACATATAAATATTAAATAAATTATTATATCTAAATTACTCTTCATTCACTTAAATACAAATTAAAATGTACTGAAAATATTTGTAACATTATAGCTGAAGGTTCACTAATAAAATAAAAGCTAAAAAAATTAATTAATGTTATTATTTGAAAACAAATATTTTATATGTGCCTCATGTAGACCTGTATAATGCAATATATAGAAACGATTAGATAACGTATGTTACACGCTATTTATGAGTATAATTCCCAGAAGAGTTTGGTAATTCATTGATTATTTAATCCTCACGTAAAACCAAAATAATATTTTTTTCAATAACCGCAAACGATCATAGATAGGGGTGGGTGTAGATATGTCGTTAGCGGCTGCGGGTGTACAGAGATATTTTAAGATTTTTAATAGAAAGAAGAAAGAAGATCCAAGATTAGTTACGACCAAATTACAAGGAGAAAAAATAAAAATTGATGGCTGAACGGGGTGGGGCTGTCTGTCTGTTATAGATATTAGGAGAATGTTAATTTCATCAAACCGTATGAACGCTTTAAAGGTGCATGATATCATACTCCAGTTATAAAAATAATATTACTACATGCGTGCAAATGTTTATGACTTTGTTTATTTTCGAATTATTTGAATAGTTTTACTTTTATTTTATCTAATATTAAACTGTGCATGCATATTTTGAACTGCTTCGTTAATGTTTAATTATATTCAATGTGTCATAAAGATAGTCATAGGCCTGTTTGCTATATTAATATAGCACTCTAGTAGTCTGGAATTAAAAAACGTTAATTTCCCTAATACCCTCTGTTAATTTATAACTTTATAGCTGGATACAATAGATATATTTTAATAATTATTGTAATTTTGAAGTATATATTTCGACATTATCGATGACCTTTGTCGAAACAACAATTCTAATAAAACAAATGTCACATTTAATTATTAATTAATTTTTGTTGGTGCAATAAATGGTATTACGGTATATATTGCGAAATAACAACCAAATATATATTTTTAATTACAGAAGTATATTTTCTTCATACCTATAAATAATGTTCAATGCCTATAAAACAAAACTAATATCTTATTTGTAGTTGCATTGTTTGTGTATATAATAACTACAAAACCATATATTTATAAAATACCGTATATACAAAAATTATGATTTGGTAGATTATTTTTATTATATACAATTTTCGATGAGGTTCGTATAAATATCAGTTCAAGTAATCCTACTAATAAACTAAATTTCTCATTTAATTGTTATTTTCTTTATAGTTGCAATAAAAAGTGTTTATATACAGTACATAATAATAAAACATATATCTTTTTAAAAACTTCTTTATCCTTCTAGTTTATATTGTAAATATTTTTGATGAACATCGTCGAACCAGCAATGCTAGTAAACGTAATAAAACAAATACAACATTCAATTATTACGTTTTTGTGACTGCAATAAAAATGTGATAACTTACATAACAAAAATTATTCTGTAGCCTTTTTAGGTCATATAGTAAATATTTGTGATGAAGTTCGTAAAACCAGCAATGCTTACTAAGCCATCTAATAAAAGAAAAATCGCATTTAATTATCACTTTCTTTGTGACTGCAATAAAAGGTGCTAACTGTTACATTACATCACAACTACAAACGAAACTAACAATATGACAATAAAATAGTGTTTATTACATTCTGTCCAGAGTGATTTCTAAACAATATGTCTTGTGCAAAAGACACAGGCTGTGGAGATAATGTGGGTCTAATTGAATGAGATCGTGGGTGAGATACCGCCATTTCGTCCCTTAGAAAGTTCGCTAAGCAATCATCGGCCAATAATAAAACGATTATATCAGTTGCAGACAGTCTTACTTTTTAGCAATTTCTCTTTGATGTCTATAAATTGATTGCGAACAACATTTGCGAGCAAAGCCACAGCCGAGTGCCGTTGTCGGGAGTAATTTAAAACAACAGGGTGTTACAAAGAGCGAGTTCGGGCGAGTTCGGGAGGCTGGCGGCGATGTGCGGTGTGGGTTTAATTTCATCACATTTGTGTCCATTTCACGGCGTGAATCCCGCGTAGTCATAGAAAGAATTGTCCAGTGATTGTGTAAGTGATTGATGCGATAATACGCCACAAACCGGCTTTTTCTATTGCCTTTTCATCAAGATGTCAATGAATGTATTTAGTTCAATGGCACCGAGGTTAATAAGCTCGAGTTTCTGATCATTTATAGACAGTTAATGTTCATAATGTAAGAGATTTTCAAATTATATAAATTCACAACAGTAGCTCATAATATATATACAGGGCAAGGGGGCATTTACCTACCCCCACCCTCAGTAATCTGCGGCGCCCTTTTTTGCGACTATAGGCGCCTTAAAATATAAACATATCACTGAATGATTGCGCCCCTATTCAGTCCCCCGCCGGTACTGATATAATATATATTTCTACTATAGTTTATAATAAAAAAAATTATGATTCATATCACTATTTTCAGTCATATTTCATAAAGTAAAGTGGACAATTATTGTTCTTAGCACACGAATATTGTATTTCTTTTAGGTGCATACTATATTTACATAGTTGTTTTAATATTTAAACCCAATTATGGTGATAATGTAAAGTGAAATGTTATTACATTAATCTACAACAATATTAGTAGCTAATAGAGTTCATAAATTATAACATATTTATCATTTCTACGCACGGTTTATAATTTTTGTCATCTATAACGTATAGTCAGGGACCATAATCCTAAAATAAGAGACACGCTAAACATTTTGGGTTGAAGCTGAAACTGGCAAAAATCATTGGTGTAGCAGATAGAAGAATTATGCTTTGATGATGACATTTCAAAGAAGGTAGATTTAGTATAGCCGCCATTTTGAAATTCAAGATGGCCGCCCATATAGGAAAATACTAGTGTGGAGACATCAACTAAGACATGATGGGGACTCAAAACATTATTTCTATCCGTTTTTATCTTCTACCCAAAATGTTTAGCAAGTCTGACTAATAGTCTTTTGATATTTTTAGAATTGTAGATCAATTTATAACGAAAGCTGTACATTTATCACATATATTACGATGTACGTATATATATATATAAGCACAGATTGTTCATCATAAAGGTAAAACAAAGTGGTTTTCTTTAAGTTATTTATTGTTGTTGTCATCTTTACATATATATTGTTAAAATGAATTTATTATAATTTATGAACATATTTCATAAACGTTATCTTTAGAAATTAGTTCCATATAAATGAACATGCATATTAGTTTAACAAATAACTAGGTGCTGTCTTGATAGAGGTTTAACTTGTGTAGATTTCTATGTATCGACACAATCTAAAATGCTTTAAATTTGTTATGTCTACATACGTGTACGTTCACTTGTTTTACAATTATTCGTTACACGTGCATAGATCGTAATTGAATGTAAGCACTAGTTATAACAACAAATGTTTTCTTTCAGGAATATTAAATAGGGATTGAAATAATTAATTTACATCAAAAATTAAAATCATTTTGGAAATACATGTAAATCAAAAAGAATTATTTTTGTTTAAATTATGAATAATATTTAGTAATATAGAAAAAATTGGAATAAATATGATTTTATTATTATTTTTGGTTATTAGTTTAGTTACTGTAGCAACAATATTATAAATACAAATAATATACTATACGTATAATGTATAATTATGTATACATTGTACAGAATAATAGTTACATATTCTGTTATCAAACTAAAAATGTTAATTGGGGATTACTGAATCACATTGTTTAATAATATTTTACCTCAAACCATGTATATGTATTATGATTTGAGTGAAATAAAGAATTTGGATCTAATATCAAATTAATCGTAGTCTAGCGACAGGTAGTATATTATGATTTGAGTCAAATAAAGAATTTGAATTTAATATTACATTATTGGTAGTCTAGAGACTAGTAGTATATAACGATTTGAGTCAAATAAAGAATTTGAATTTAATATTAAATTAATGGTAGTCTAACGACTTCTAGTATATTATGATTTGAGTCAAATAAAGCATTGAATTTAATATTAAATTAATGGTTGTCTAACGACTGGTAATATAATATTATCAAGAAAACAATGTCTCGATTGTTCAAAGCATGATTATGCTAACCACGGGCTAGTATAAAATTATTTTCTAAAATATCTCTATAGAAAATCAAGAGACGGTTTTTTGTTTATTATTTATTGTTTTAGGGTAGATCAATATATCTCTTCAGTTGTCACTGCAATGATTTAAAATTATATTTTGAAATATTCTCTTAATAACTGATTAAGCTAAAATTTGTACAACTCAATCCATGAGTCAGAACCAAGAGAAAAGTTAAATAGATCGGTATTGTCACTGGAATGTGCAATCTTTATGATCTACACACGCGGTCGTGAACAAAAACATTTCAAAAATGTAAACCTTTTGAAGCTATATAATGCATGGAGGGTTTAAAATACTGTTTTTAACATTATCATTTTAAGTTCCAAAAAAATAATAAAAGCACATAACAATGTTATTTCACTTATTTATAAACAATTGATGATGAACAGATACCGGTATACCAGAACCAAACACAGTCAAAGAGCAAATTTACCCCCTAGGTAGTCGAAATTAGGTTGGGTGCCCCTGCTATACATCATATAATTATATTTTTGAATGTTTTATAAATATTTTTCTTGTTAATAAAATAAGTTATTTTACAAAATTCTTTGTCATTGTTAACGACTTACTCGTGTTGTTGCAAAGTGTATAAAAATGCATAAACACAAAAAGAGAATTCTTCTTTTTTAATTGTTTATACATACAATTAAAACGATAAACATATTCATGTATTTAAAATAGTTTAGTGTCAAAGCAGTTGTCTTAAATACATTACTTTTATATTGGAGGCACGTTGTTTTTTTGTTGTTTTTTTGTGGGGGTGGGGGCTGCCTTGTGTAAAATACATTTTGAAGTATAAAACACTAGATAATCAGAAACACACTGAATGGATTTTTTTTATGCAAGAAATTATAAGTTATATCTTATTTTGTATGTATGTATGTATGTATGTATGTATGTATGTATGTATGTATGTATGTATGTATGTATGTATGTATGTATGT
>JAULBS010073940.1:0-20753 GCA_032355785.1 Symmetromphalus regularis | reverse complement strand
TGTTATTATGTGCAAGTTAGCACATAACTTTAAATGCAATCATATTGTTTTATATTCCATTCTATTCATGTGTACAACTTGTGGTATAGATTAATTAAGTAAAAGTCAATTAATAAATCTAAAATCATGACTTTAGTGACAGACAGCCATTGGTATATCCCAACTACCCCACCCCCATCACGAAAAAAAGAAGATTAAAAGATGACTAATTTGCTACAAAATAGTCATCATTTAACAGATGGAACAAAATCATACCATTCATGAAAGATTATAGGGTGTGTGGTGTGCGTGAAGACTCACTTTGGCCAACAGACTATGTCGGTAATACGCATCTCAATAGCAATATTTGATTTACCTGGTAATGTTCAAAATATGATATCTCGTTAGGTTTTAATGCTAGGTGGCTGATTTTGGTGTCAAATGAAAGGTATGACAGGCCTAAAATTTCAGGAATTTTCAGGAGAATCCCTCATAAGAGCAGTTTGCGAGAATCCTCTTAATCCAGCTCTTTGCTATCAAATATGAACACATATGTCTTATTTATCGTCTTTAACCATGTATTTACCACCGTATCTTTACTGAGATTTTTTTTGGATTCCATTTTGTAACATGCACACGTGTGTACTTTTTGCTGCTTGTTCGTACGTATATTATCGAACTACATTACCGCATTATCAAAACTAACTAAGCAACGGCAAACTTTATTAATAAAGTTCAATTTTTTAAATATATTATTAGTGAACGAAAGTGGAAGTAATATAAATTTGGAAAACAAATTTATTATCATTGTAACATGGGAAATGAATCCTGAATCTTTTTTGTTTTTCTGCAATCCAAAGTACTTTGGTACATCAAAACGGGTTAGAAATCCGACAACTTGAGGCCAGACTGTCTCAATAATCCAAACTGTTCTCAATGCTACACTGATTAGGCTGTATGGGTTATACAACTCATATGATTAAAATATATGTGATCTGGATCATGCTACGCTTTGGAAACAGCGTAGACAGAACGCTTGAGAATAGTTTATGTAAAAAGAAAATTCGCGTTGACACAGATCTTTGCTAATCTTTTAATTCGATTGTGATTTCATTTTATCTGAAATATTTTACGCGAATCCATTTTGATTCTGAGGTTTAATGCCCGCGAGAATTCAGATTCGGTGATTCGCATGAAAGTTTAGCCCTGTATAATAATGCAGAATACCCTTTAATATATAAAACTGGCATCGACATCACTTAAATAAGATAACACTATCAAAATATATGTTGAAAATGGATTTTTGTTGGATAATTTGGCAGCCATCTTGGAAAATGACAGGCATATTGGAATTTCCAATCAGTGACTGGTACAATTTGAAGAATGACCCAATGAGATCACTCATATCAAATTTCATGCTTGTATAACTATTTAAGATAGTATTCCTGTTATCACATCCACTAAAATAGATACACATTTTTCAGGTAGGGGGTCCATGTTTTGGCCCCTACATTTTGCAAAGGCAGCACCAGATCCCTGATTACCAAACTTTTTTTGTATACATATATGATAAGGAATGAAAAAATACCAGTCTACATAATGACGACTCTAGGTGGCACTTAGTTCATTCTGAAGCCGGTCTAATAAGCTGATGAACGAAGCAATGAACCAACTTAAATGGATGCGGTTGAACCAACAGAACTTTCACTACATGAAAATAATATCATTTGTGAGATGGCTGATCTCCAACATGCACATGTCAGAAGCAGAGCAAAAGCTCAAACATTTCAATTGTAATAGTAACATAACCAAGGTAAAATATTATTCTGTTACATTGATCGTGCGATTCGAATTGCGAGTGTGTAGAAGTTTTTCCCCCATAATAGACTGGAAACTGAGGATACTCCCACCATTAAATAAATAGAAATACAATGTACTCCCACCATTAAACACATAGAAATACAACATACTCCCAGCATTAAATACATCAAAATACAATATACTCCCATCATTAAACACATAGAAATACAACATACTCCCAGCATTAAATACATAGAAATACGATATACTCCCACCATTAAATACATGGAAATACAACATACTCCTACCATTAAATACATAGAAACATGACATACTCCCAACCATTAAATACATAGAAATACGATATACTTCCACCATTAAATACATAGAAATACAACATACTCCCACCATTAAATACAAAGAAATACGACATACTCCCAGCATTAAATACATAGAAATACGATATACGTTATATACACATAGAAATACAACATACTCCCACCATTAAATACATAGAAATACGATATATTCCCACCATTAAATACATAGAAATACGAAATACTCCCAACATTAACACTTCTTATCTCATAAATGAATGGATTGCACAAACCTGACAGAAGTCTGAACATTTTTCTGAAACTGTGAAATAGCCTTTTTCATTGGAACACCTGAACAGACGACTCATCTCCATGAAATCTGCATCCTGTTGAGGAAATTTATAAATGTGAGTATTATAGCCATTCCAATATCCAACAACCACTGTTGAAAATAAAAGTTGAGTTATTTTTCATGTACTAATTTGAAATGTGTACTAGTACAAATATGTTAATTGTATTTATTTTCTTTATTTCTTGTGTATTTATTTGAAATGTTTGTCAGCACAAATATGTTACATGCTCAAAACGTGGTACTAATAGGAAAGGCTATCATGCATGTGCACTGATGTTAAAAATGTTTTAAAACATATCCATTTCTACCTGCTCTATTAAATACATTAAAAAGTTCTTTTAGCAATGACAAAAATACCATGGGGTAAGTAAAATGGAATAATTTTTACCCTCTTGTGAAAAACATGCAATGCAACCAATAACCAGATGTAGCCTTTATAACGAAATGACACGTACAAACTACTGACATGAGATGTCATCACAGGCTCAATATAGCAGTAGCGAATCCAGGGGGTTTGTGTCCAGGGGTTCAGGACAACACCCCCTGTTCTCAATTTTATAAAAAAAACATTTTACGAGTGGAAGGACGTGAAAATTAACCATTTTTTCACTCATCACTTTTGGACCCCACCTTTTCAGAAATCCACAGTTGGAACCCCCCCCTTTCGGAAATCTGCATCCGCGCCTGTGTAGATACCTACTGGTAAAGGAAATGGCTATGACTGTAGTTGTTTGACAACACAAACATGACACTGAAAAGACTTTTCCAGTGAAAAATAGCATAGATTTCTTCCACTTATCAAAACAAAAATTCTTTGGGTTTTTAATTTGAAATGTTTGGTTGTACAAATCATTTTTAGTGTTTATTTTTCGTGTTGTTATTATAAAGTTGTTATTTTGCGTTTATTTGAAATGTGTGGTAGTACAAATAAGTCATTTTATTTTTCATGTGTTTATTTGAAATGTGTGGTAGTACAAATTATTATTTGTTTACCTTCTCATATGGCTTCATGCCTCCAATTCCCACCCAGAAGAAATTCTCAGGTTCCTCTCCTTCATTAATCATTTGTATTGTGTAATCATCCTGAAAAAAAACACCCCCAAAAAAATAATGTGTAAAATCAAATAAAAATAACCAACCAATCTCAAATTATTGCTAAAGGAATTAATTATTAGAACACATACATCTGCATTCTAAGAACTCTTTCAGTGACTGAAATTCATTGCTTATGGGGCACACCAATAATTAATGCTTGCTGATAGAGGGCACCAAGGCAACTTTTATGACACAGCAGTAGCACAAAGACAAACTAAAATGTTTTATTTTATTTATGAAGGAACTGTCTTAAGGTCAATTTTGGGTTGGTCAACAAACAAATATACTTGTTGAAGCTATTTACATTGGAAAATTTGGTTACATTTAGGATCCAAATGATCCTCTACCATATACATGCGTGCTTTGATGCATACTAGCTACACATTTGACAGGGCGTGTTATTCCTATGTTGCATTTTAAATGAATACATGTAACCTTTCAAATTAAATTTGATCCCTCTCCTAAAATAATCTTTGTTTCAACCCCCCCCCCCCAAAAAAAATAGGACAACAGTATTGTAAGAAATGGTTGTAAACCAGTATTGTTAGGAATGGTTGTAAATCAGTATTGTAAGAAATGGTTGTAAACCGGTATTGTTAGGAATGGTTGTAAATCAGTCTTGTAAGGAATGGTTGTAAATCAGTATTGTAAAAAATGGTTGTAAACTAGTATTGTTAGGAATGGTTGTAAATCAGTATTGTAAGGAATGGTTGTAAATCAGTATTGTAAGAAATGGTTGTAAATCAGTATTGTTAGGAATGGTTGTAAATCAGTATTGTTAGGAATGGTTGTAAATCAGTATTGTTAGGAATGGTTGTAAATCAGTATTGTAAGGAATGGTTGTAAATTATTATTGTAAGAAATATTTGAAAGACATACTTTATACATTAAATATGCAATCTCCTCAGCTAACTTAGCTTCTTTGTGATCTGCCTTGTTGCCAACCCACACGTAAACAACTCCTTTTAGATCTTCGCTGTTAAATGGCACCATCAAAATGTAGCTGAGCATAACAAAAGTAGAAAAAATAACACAATTAAACAAGATGACTTAAACACACTAAAGGAAAGGAATTGAAAAGAATGTTTAAGGACAAGCCAGCAGCCATCTGATAATTGTGACATATATGTAAAGAAAGCTCTTGCACCCAAATAGGCTACTTTTTTTTATCAGTGGCAGCAAGAGAACTTTTAATTTCACTTTGTCAAAGGGGAGCTGAAGTATACTGGGCAGCATAAAAAATGGATTCATGGTTTCTAGAATTAAGAATGATGCAATAAAATGTTTAATATGTGCATGGTTTAGGATTAATGAACAATACTAACACAGATTCTTTCTCACACACATTAAAACCAACTGTGTGAGCCTCAGTGATCTAGTGATAGAACATTGGAATTTCAAGCTGAAGACAATGGTTCAAAATCCATTGAAGGCTGGTTCACACTTGACATGTCAAAATTACAAAGTTAACAAATCAATGTGCTCTAGTGGTGTCGTTAAAAAAGGTAAAAAGAAAGGCAAGGTTCTTGCACATTTTTCTTAACAAAAAATAGACTTTTCAAAGACTTTCAAGGTAGGTTTTTGCAATTTTCAAAGACTTTTTTTCCATCAAAACAACCAGTCATTCACAGGGTTTTAGGTGCAAACAGTAGTCAAAAGATTAATGGGAGGCAGATAATTGGGGTCCTTTTCTTTCTTTTTTGTAACAGATAAGACAGAAATTAATGATTTTCACAGTCTTTCATTGACAGAGCTGAAATTCAAAGACATTCAAGACCTAGAAAAATTATTTTTTAAAATAAAGACTTTCAAAGATTTTCAAGATGCACAAGAACCCTGAAAGAAAGCCACATGATGTGGTTGTGATGTTACACCTGAACAATAACACATTGAACACAGTATCACATATACCAGAAAGATTCATTTTAGTTTTGCATTAGTTGCATATGGTTTTGTTTGTGTTCGTGTTAGGGCGATAAATAGGAAGGCATTAATCACAGTATTAATATACTCATTATCAGCAAATATGACATTCTTACCAGAAACATGAATTCAATAAGCTTGCATCTGTGTTAATCTGAAAATAAAAATATATTAAAAATATAATAATAGCCTGTGATGACAGGCTCTCACACACTTCCTGATGCTATGGTACTTACTGTATCTAGAAAGTTCTTCTCATATCCAAAACATATCTTAACCCACTTCGTGCTGAGCCAGCATATATGCGGGCTATGTAATAAGACGTGACGTCACATAGCATTGTACTCTTTAATTAGCTGTTTGTGATTAGAGTTTTTCATTGAAAAAAATGCATGAAACTGCTAATGAAAGCCCTCAGATTGTGCTCTCCAAATATTAAGGAATTCAGTTAAGAAAATCCATTGTTTACTGCAAATTAAAAATCACCCAAGAAACGATGTTTTTTGTGTGTTTACAATTCACAATTCGTCCATACTGAAGATCCTTTTTCACATTAACTCATGTACATAAGACAATACTATATTACCTAATCATAACTGATCCTTGTGAAGAAAGGGTGCAGTTCAAATGGCAAAAACTAACTGATTCCAAATATTTATCATCAACATGAAAACAATCGGTTGCAGATTGAAAAAAAAAAAAAAATTACCCGCCATTTTGTGTGTCACCTGGCACAAGAATGACAGTTCAAGTACTGTAGATCTTGCAATAAATGGGTTTATTTGTGTTATTTTATTGCCAACAATTTATATCATCATATGTGATTTCAACATCGCAAACATGTTGGACACTTTCGATGTTAGACTATGTCAGTGTTTTAGTGCATGCGAATTTGTTCATGCGCACAATATTGTTTTGATGTTTTCACGAATCAATTTTATTGTGCAGTTATCATTTGTACCAAAAGCATGACAATAATTGGTCATTATTTTAGTTGACTTTATGCTAATTACATTGCATTTGACAGGGCATGTTATTCCTATGTTGCATTTTAAATAATAGCGGACGTATAGCAAGGGTTAATTTTATGTTACAAAATGATTATTGTCTCTTTTTAATTTATATGACAAGTCCTGCTAAACATATGTCACGTTTAAATTCAGGCATGATACTGACCAAAAAACAATGGTTTTCAAGGAAAAGTTTTGCTGGTGGTCCAGTTTAGTTTTCTTTCCATTCAAATGATCGAACAGAGCCCACAAAAAGCATAGGAAATTTCCGATTGGCAAACCATGCAATATGCTCTGCCTGGGATCAGAAGTTTCTCAAAACATTTCGAAAGTCATTCCCCTTGATACTCTATATCCAACAAATCACAGCGCCATCTATTTTTCTGCTGTTGATGTTTTGCACTGAACGATATCTCCCCTCATGATGACAATGCGCCATCCATTAGGCGACGATGACTGCACACGTGCAAAAACGACTGCATTCAGAAGAAAATTTCAGGCCTGTACTGAACACAAGGATAATGCACTGACACCACACGCATTCACCCAGAGAGAACATACCGGTAACCAAGATTTTTTTTTTATATTATTTTTTTTTTTTTTATTATGATTTTTTTAAATTTGCTTTTTGTGGAGAAGTATTTGCAGGGATATTTTCTTCAAAGAAACAAACACATTTTTTGGGAAAAAATTACATGGACGCCACTGCATATTTGCATATAGGCTGGTAGGCATCTGTCTTCATAAACGGTTATTTGAAAGTGTTCGAAGATTAAAAATTTGTTTTAAAAGTCCTGCTCTTACAGGGTATACAGGTAAGTTTCTACAAACTTTAAGAGAAAGAAAAATTGTATTTCATTGCAAGTAGGTTTGTAAAATCTGCTTGTATTTATCAGCAAATTGTAAAAAGATAATACTAAAAACATTTTTTTGTTTAACAATTAATAAGCTTCAAATAACTCTCAAATCCTCTCTGTAATATATGGATATGCTCTGCTTAAAATACGGTGAAACATCACTCAGCAGTAATACCATATTTAGCACAATTTCCTGTAATTCAGCAACCAATCAGAAATCTTCAACATTTCGCATCATATATAATTAAGTGTTTTTTGCAAGACTCGTTACATATTGCAATGTAATTATTTCAGAATTAATTTGGGTTTACAGAAATGCATTTTGTATGATTTCTTTTTCTGCATATGTTGCTTTATGCAGACTATCATTGCATTGTTTTCGATGAATTTTTCGCAATTTGTATTTTGTACAATGAATTTTTTGCACTTTGCACTTTTTTCGATGAATTTTTTGCGCCATGAGCCTATTTAGCAGTGTTTCACATAAATCATTTTCATGAAGATAAGTTGACATAAACTTTTTTTTTATTTGTTCATTACAAATAGTTATAAATAATACAAATAAATGATAGTGGCCTCCTCCTCCATGGCATGTCCAGTCCTTCATTGGCAAACCTAGTTACGCATCACATACATCAGTCAGTTTCAACATATTTGTAAAATCTCATGATTTCCATTTAAACATTTTGGAAATGATCTATAAATGTATTCACTTACATGTAAATCGAGTCGAAAAATGAACAGTTATTATTTCATACCTATAAATAATTTTAGGAGTTACGGATATGACATTTTACTAATTGTTATGCAGATATTCCGGTTTTGACGTTTGGTTTTCATTTATGTGATAAACATGGAAGGCACAATTTTTAATGATTCAGACAGCGAAGTTTGAAGAATTACACAGAAATTAAGACTCTTACAGTACAGTGACATTTTGTTGTGTAACAATGTTTAGAAATTACAAAGTGTTGCAATGGTTAATAGTATGTTTCAATGGAAAAAAATTGAAGAAACTGAGTTGAAAATATTACAGGCATGAGTAATAATAGTATGAGGCATGCATAAAGTGGCATTCTAATAAAAAATATTTCAGAATCTGCAGCTGTTGCCATGGCAACCATTTATATATATATATGTATATGCAGTGTAGGGAATAGACATTGAGTGAATTAGTAACTTGTGTAATATGAGATATATTTTCAGTGTTGTTCCATCAAAAACGGTTATTTAAAAATTGGCAGTTGTTGCCATGGCAACCTTTAAAAAAAGAAATATATAAAAATGCAGTGTAGGGAGTAGACAACTTAAATGTCTTTTTATGTATATATAAAATAATATATATATATTTAAAACAAATACAGTGTAGGGAATAGAAATTGAATGTATTACTAAATTGTGTAATATCAGGTGTATTTTCAGTGTTTTGATCCATTAAAAAACGTTTATTTCAAAATTGACTGCTGTTGCCATTGTAACTTTTTTTTTTTTTAAATGTTGTATGGGAAAAGGCTGTAAGTTAAATATGTTTCAACCAAATGTAATTCGTAGAAAGGATTTTAATGACGTTTCAGAACCGAAAGTTGTTGCCATGGTAACACAATTGTTTTTATAAAAAAATATTGTGAGGGGATATTACATCCAATATGTTGCAAGCATGTATTATGTGAGAAATAAATAGGTAAAAATGTAGAAAATATTGGTATTTTATGACTTCAGTAAAAAATATAAAAAACAGTTGTTATACTAACTCTGTTTGAAACCTTTTACAGACATTTGAAATGGGTTTGAACCAAAAAATCAATTACTTTTGTTATCAACCATGGTAGGCTGTATATTTAATCAATGTAAACAATGATCTGGTATCAAAGCAATTATTTCACAAGTGATATTGCATTTAAAAATAAAAGGCATGCTAATATTTCTTGATTCCGAGTTATTGTCATGGCAACAGAAATAAAGAATTTATTAGAAAATCTCACCACGTAAAAGGTAAATCATTGTTGTATGTGTGTGTGAAATTTGGTATAAAATGGTCATCAGATTGCAGAGATAACAACACAAATGTAAGTCACGTCAAAATTATATTTTTATAAAACAAATGCAACATGAAGAGGGTTAAGACAAGCTGCACCTGCAATCATGTATCATATACCAATTATGTGTAAACATGATCCCCAATTCTGGTTGAACTGGATTCATTTTAGTGAGAACAAACAAATCGTTGGAAGGCAACATTAAAGCAGAGAGTTCCATAATTTTATCTGGAAGTTTTTGGCCAAATCTGGCACCAAATGTCACTTCCAGTATGTTCAAATGAATTCTTGAAGTCTGATATTACTAAAGCAGAAAGTGATAATCGCTATTTGTATATATAAGGATATTTTAGTCTGGTTTGATGACATCACCTCCTGTATGCTCAATGCTCTCATGTAACTTACTATTTCTTGTTTGATGATGCACTTTCAGTAATCTCAAATGCATCATTGGAACTTGGATAAAAAAAGGTTCATACAAATATCAGCATTTTTTAAATGAAGTTACATGTATCATTTCTGGTATGCTCAAATGCATTCATCCTTGGAGACTGATATAGTTAAAGCAGTAATATAGTAATACAGTATCTAAAACTTAATAATGTTTTTGTTGTTTACAAAGCATACACTATAAAACCTTAGTTGTACATGTATGTATCTTTTTGACTGTCCATATAAAAATGTATGACAGGAATATTTACTTTAATGTCTGGCACAAATTAATTTAAAGCACATAAAAAAAAAATACTTTTTCCAGGCCTGTAACAACACTTTAAACACATTAACAACAGTAAAATGCTAAAAAATAGTACGGCTGTAATTGAGACATTCTGTACCTGAACACAGCGTGTTGCAATAGGGCTACCATTGGCTCTGAGGTGGAAGAACTCTGTGTTTGTTTTGGGAATCTCATCAACGGTCCTGTATTTGCGCTTGCCACGTCGGATTATAAATTTACCCTTAAAATGAGATAGGAACTTGAGGTTCTCCTGTTGCTGCTGTTGTCGTAGTACTTCCAGTTTATCACCAAACAATGATTCAAACTTCTTCTGCAAACTGAAATCAATGCCATCTTTCAACATTAGTGCATTGTTTTGCAGTGTTTAAACAAAACATAGCTTATGTCTTTTTAAAATGATAACATATTTGAATTCTTCTTAATGAAAACACCAGTTTCTCATTATTCTATGTAATAATGTGTAACCTTGAACATTAACTTGTTTGCTACAACTCATTAACGTGAAGCAAACCTGAATGTGAAAGTAAGCCAGCCCATATTGGAGGCATTGCGACCCTGCCAGAAGTAAACAATGCAGCGGATGTCATCGTCAGGTGGCTCTTCCTCCTCATCATCACCCTCTCCTTCGGGCAGCTCGATGGGAACCCAGTAGCGACATAGAAACACATAGCAGTCTTCACTATGGAAAATACCTATAGTCAGAAAAACATTGACTATTATTAAATCAGTGGTTACTGAAAATCAATCATATGGTAGTTGTGAGTCATTTGCCTATCTTCCCATTATCACATGTTACTGTTAGTAGCAAAGAGTCCTTTAAATGCATTTTCCTGTTCCTGATAGCATATACAACTGCCTTTGATATACCATATAGAAATAGGAAATAGCCTTGCATGTCCCAAACTTTACAATCCATCAGGGATGGCAATTATGAAAAAAGTCTGAAAAAGAAAGCGTAAAGATGTGTTCACGTCACGTGAGCAAAAATTGAGATTCCCCACAAAAATAATTCAATATAGATGGCGATTTATAACACTTTGTAACTCTTATGTGTTCAATGACAGTTCCGAATGATTATTCAGTAAATACAGTATGGGAGACACTTCGAAAAAATAGCCTTACATTCAGCACAGGCTGCCATTCGCGAAAGCTACATAGCCATTTCACTGGTCCCAAACGTTCTCATTGGGTTTTACATGAAGCACATCAAAAACTAGTCTAGTTTGCCGCTAGCAATTTGACCTTGTGGTCAGAAAAAAGTCAGAATTCTGCGAATTTGCAGAGAATTGTAATTCCTGAATCCATCTTAACCACTCAATAAATCATGACTACAAAAATTATAGATTTATAAACTAGTTTTTAAGTTGCCCAAATTAAGTAATCCAATTTAAAAACTTATGGTACTGATTCAAGCACAATGTAAATTAACCAATGAAAATTAAACTGCATATGGTAGACTCAATTAAGACTGAACAATTTTTTTTATCCCATAATTTTTATCTGTGTTCATTTACTTTTTTGATAAGATTAAGAAGGGAAAACAAAATGTTTCTGTAACTCAGCTTTGATATGTTAAATAAAAAACTATTTATTATAAACAAAATCTAAAAATTAAGTGAACTATGTTGAGAATGATACATGCAATAAAAAATATCTTGACTATCAACATAGAAGTTAGTCTGAGATAAAACCTGCACACTGTGAATTCTGTTTAACACTCTTACCATGTTCTTAGTGTGCCTCGGTAGATTAGCAGTAGAATGTCTAACACTCAAGCTAATGACAGTGGTTCAAAATCCGTTGGAGGCTGGCTCACACTTGACTGTGTGTCAAAATAACCAAATGTTTGACATCCAATAGCCAATGATTAATAAATGAATGTGCTCTAGTGGTGTCGCTAAACAAAACAAACCGAAAAACACAAACTTGCCATGTTCTTCGTCTGGTAATCGAACAAACTTCTTGTTCTCCAGAACAAAAGATTCCATCCCATCAAGGTCTTCATTCCAGTCTAAAGACAACTGTGCCTGGAGAACATCATACGGACAATAATTTACGAGTTATGAGGAATTATACATTATCTGTCTTCAGTCAAATTATGTTGTCTGTCACAAGCTTTAACCCTTTGGATGGTATAACGACATAAATGTTGTTTTATCACATGTTCAGTTTGTATGACCTGTAAACAATGTACAATTAGATTAATAGACTGACACTGGTGTCTGTGCTTTAAGCAATGGTTTAGCTATGGGATGCCGGCTTTACTTGTATATTCTACAGTGATTACAATACCAGTTGCTTCTTTTAGTGAACAGTCAATGTGAATGAAAGCATCACAAAAAGTGAAGTTCGCCACAGTGCAAGAGACAGACATTTGTTCAATTTAACGGAAATAAATGATTTATTAGACGAGTGATAGTGATAATCTTCAGTAAGTAGTAGTTACATTGATCAACATTAGTTTCTGTATTCAGGGGAATAATAGTGGAACTGATGAAAATTTTATCAAAACCGGAAATGATTTCAGAATTGATTCAAAATATGTTATATTTTTGTGAGTTTTGTAAAGGTATTTTGGATATTTCTTTTTAAAACGTTATATGTTTGTACCGTTTTTTTATGTATAGTAATTTTTTGTCAATTATGCAATATTCTGTAACCGAAAGGAAGGTGATAATGACATGACCCAATACCGACCAAAGGGTTAATTGTCATTCACAAATTTCAACATTTTCCTATTGGTACAAAGCATGCAAATGATTAAAACCCCTCTCCCCTAAAATGTGTAAGCTTAAAATGTTAAGTTACATTTTAATCATTTATAT
Source organism: Symmetromphalus regularis (assembly GCA_032355785.1). Classification (NCBI taxonomy): domain Eukaryota; kingdom Metazoa; phylum Mollusca; class Gastropoda; order Neomphalida; family Neomphalidae; genus Symmetromphalus; species Symmetromphalus regularis. The sequence goes on along the minus strand of JAULBS010073940.1, from coordinate 7,820 downwards.
AAATTAATATGCTAGCTACACTGTATGTCCCTCTTCTGCATCTCCACCCTTTTTCCCCAAAATATGGTTTATATGTACAGGAAAATGTCAACAGTTGTCAACCCTTAGTGAGAGACTGACACAGAAGTGGCTTAACCCACTTACACTTTTGCCAAATTTCTATCTTTTCCCCATTCTAATTTTGTCATGTGTAACTTGAAATCCGTCACATCAAATATTTGAAATATAACCTGAAATCCATCACATCAAATATTATTATTTTATTTTAAATGTTTTTGAAACCCTCCTTTCAAAATTTCTGTATCTGCTTATGATAAAACAAACGTGTTGAGTACATGTACAGGATATGTTCTTACTGTAAACAGTATAAAACATGAACATAATATATACACAGGGCTTCTAGAATGTTTTTTAAATCCAATAGCCATGGGATCAGTGATTTTCAAAATTCACTATCCCGACTTAAAAATTCACTAGCTAATACTACAAAGCTAATACTACAAAGAAAAAAGAAAACTCAAACTTGACAATCGGATCGACTCACTAATTTTGCATGATTTAAAAAAAATCCATTACAAAAAGTGCACATATCTGCACCCTGATTCACTGTAAGATTAGTGTCATCATTTTCAAAAACAAAAGAACACAATAGATCTATCAGGTGGCAACCTACAAGAGTTTATTTACAAATTTGCCATGTGCTATTCACCACCGATTGTCTCAATCTAAGACTTGGACTTCACAGAGGACTAACTCAGTCTGAGTAAGATTGAAAACTAACAACCTAAAGTAAAATAATCATTACCTTCAATGTAATAGATAACAATGTATAAATTAATTACTTATAATAATTGTATTTTTAACAATAAAAGAACAGAAAAGTGTTATTTGTTTTGACCGGAAGAAAAACAATCTCTGTAGGGAAGCCATTCGGCACTCTTAGGGATATTCAGACATCTTGCCGGAAACAGACATCTTAAACTGTGTTTTTTTGCAGATAACGCTAACGAGTTATTTGACATCTTCCAGGCTTTATTTATCCAAACACGTATGTCGAGCGCTTTTTGTTGTATTTAAAAGAAAAATTGTATTTTTATTTTTAGAAATTCCACTAGCCGTCGGGCTAGTGGAAAGTGATTATTTGGTAGCCCAACTGCTAAAACCACTAGCCAAGGGCATCGAGTTACCATTTTCAAGAAACCCTGATACAACACTTAACAGTTCTATAGGTTACATCAATATTATTCAACAACTAATTGTTTTTAATACAGCCATATTGTAATCATCTTTATTTAAGCTCACCTAACATTGTGCTTATAATAATACCAATTAACTTCCATTTTACAATGTCTCACTAAAGATGAAATGTGCCTGCATATTTAAGAGTGAAAAATATGGATGTACACATATAATATGTTTCTGACAGTTAACACTTACCGCCTCGTCCGTCATCATGGTGGGCTGTCTAGGCATAAACAAAGCAGACAAATCAGTCTTCATCTTGTCTCGCTCCATGATCACCTACAAATGTCAAAAAGTTACACTGATAAGCTTTGAGAACAACTAACAATGTTTTATGTTTACACTACTTTCCTTGGACTTTGTTCATCTATCTTCTTTCTATTTACTTCCTTATGACTAAACTGTGATTGAATATGAACATCAACAAAACTAATGGTATGACTGTTTAATGTTTAAAATACAAACTTGTGGCAATCTTTGGCGACGGTATTAAAAATGTAGTTGTGATCATAAACACTGTTCTTTTTTCTGTTTAATGAGAATAGTACATTCTTGAGGTTCATGAAGCTATGAACATCAGCAGATCATCAAGTAATAGCAATTTAACCAATCCAAAGATTTGTCACAAAACAGTAATTACAAACTGGAATTATTTTGTACCCATTTTATGCATGCTCCAAAATGACCTAAGCTGTTTGATTTATGAAACTGAGAATTGCCTACTTTGAGATCAGCACCCCGTCGTATGACAGACTCAGAGGTCCGTGTGTAGTCAACTGGAATCACGTCATCCCAGCCTATAAACTTTGTCTTGAAGATCTGAGGCTCTCCCCTGTAAGAAAGTAACACAAATCTAAACCTAATATCAATGGATAGGAATTAATGAGAATAGGATATATCACCATACACAAACTCTTATCTGATACATATCATAATATATTATTGTCAGTAGTATTTCGAAAGCTTCCAACAAAAACATTTAAAAGAATACATAATATGTGACACAAGTTGAAGTTTATTATTTAAGTTCGAGACACACAATGTACAAAATTAAATGTTTATTTATTAGTCATTTACAACACTTTCACCAATTCAGTCTACTTGCTGAATTCTTAGATTGGTCAAATATGGGATACCACTAGAATAATGATTAAAACAAAAAATTCAACCTCTGCATAGCAAAATCTTTTAATTTCTTTCAAAGGACTTTTGATACTTTATTTTTCTGATATTTTATAAAACCCAGTAAGTTAATGTCAACTTCAAATGACTAAAATACCAGTTGAGGTTATGAAACATGAATGTTTTAAATGGGCCAGCATTTGGCATTTTAATAAACCCAGTTACAATTTTATCAGGTTAGACAAAACAAAAGCCAACTTAAGCCAGAAAGGTTGCAGATGGTGCTTGCAACTGTTTTATCAGTTCATGAGAATAAGTTAGCCTGACATTGGTTATTACAGATCTTTTATTACTTCAGATCAATTTCTATAATATAGCAAAATTGTTTTAAAGCACAATAATTCTGTTAGAATGTTAGCCATCCATTACTCAATTTGCAACTGGTTTTGGTATAATCAACAAAGTCCACATCTGCAAGTTATCTCTTAGTTTATGAAAACAAAATAAAAACCAACATTCTGACTCAGCATACATACCCCTCCAAGCATCGTGTGACAGATGTAAAGGCTGGACGCTCAATCATTGCATGAAGTTCCTGTGACAGTTTTAAAGCAGCTGCACGGATCAGTCGAGTCGACTTCTTCCCAATCCTTAAAAAACAATTTACAATTGTAAACTCTTCTAATTCCTATTTTAAATAAATAAAAAACAACACACATCAATGTCACAAAACAAAAACAAATTTTAAAAGATAAAAAGAAAATACGATATTTACATTTAACTATTTTCAGTGGGATGTACATTAACCAGTTTTTTTTAAAACTATGCTAACAGAAAGAAAGGTTTGATACCTCAGCACACTGTTAAATCAGTAACCTATTAAATGTCAGACATATGGCTCTAAAAACATGAACAATAGATATAACCATATAGAGTACATTCTTAGACACTCAATGGTAGAATCTTCTAACAGTGCTTATACAAGATTACATAAAACGATTTCTGGATTGTCACTTAGCATCCAACGTATGTACTGGGAATAGTCAATTTTAGTTTTTTTCTTTGTTTGATAGTACATGGACTTTTTAATTATACTGAATAAACAATCATACCATACAAACACATCGGTCTTGCAATCGAGAATGTACACATGCTTTGTATGAAGCAATGACTGAACAAGTTGACCTTTAGGTATATCCACTAAAAAGAACAGAAATTAAAACATAAAGCATCAATTTGTGTGCCTGTATGCGTGTTATATAGAAATATACACCATTCATAATGTGTTGTTCAATTAACATTTGTTATATAATTTGTTAAATTCACAAATATAAAAACAAGTTAATTCTGTTTTTAAAGATTTATTCAAACTTATTTTTTCCTTTATTAAAACGTGCTCTTTTTAAAAATCTTTGTTAACAACATATACATATATATGAAATGATGGGTACCACATGATTTAACACAAAAATCAAACAAGAAATATAAATAAATGAATCTGTAAGTATGATTCAGGGCTTGACATTAAGGTATTTGAAAAGTTACAGGCCCCCACAAAATTTACTGCCCCTCCAATAAAAGTTATTGGTCACCTCCCCCAAACTAAAATTTTGTTTAAAAATTTTGATTAGCGACAGTTGTTAATGTAAATTAATTAGCAATTACTTATTTTGTATATTACATTTGCGTAGCAATCTCTAAAATTTGTACACCGATTCACAATGCGATACTGAACAAAATGTTTCCTGGTACCAAGGGCTAAATCGCATCTTGAAAGTGGAGGATGTAGCACTCCCCTGTCCAAAATTTGGGGGGTATGTGCCCCCCCCGCCAGGACTGACGGCGTACTTTGGTATATTTGACTACGACCACATGGTTATGTGTTATATTGATACAATAAAGAGAAATACTGGTAAAGATTATTATTTAGGCTGTTTAATTTTTTTAATTTGAAGCATAAAACGGGGGAGTGGTGATAATTATATAGGCATCTTCCCATCCAAAAAGTGGGAGAATATGTCCCCCATCCCCCAGAATTTGCACCTATGCCTACAGGTCACCACTAGAGCACATTGATTGATTCACCTTAAAAGATCTTGCAGAATGCCATACTTTCCTCCTTTATCAAGACAGCTCCATCTATCCAGCCATGACATCTGGAACAATCTTTTCCTTCTACATGTTATTTATTTATTTAATACCCCTCCTCCCTTCACGGTTAAAAGCAATCGCGATTGAGCTTTCATTTTACATTTTTGCAATCGTGTCCCCCAATAATAAAAAGAGCAACATTTACCAAACTCCTTTCAGTTAGTTTCATTTAGACACTTGTGACAGTTATACACTTAGACATTCTATACACATGTTATACGTATTTCCTTTAAGACGTCATATCAATTGATTGAACACACACACATGATGCAAAGGCAAATAGTATTTACTGATAGTACACACGTTTCCATTGAGATTAACAAAGAATGTAATTGACAATTATTGTTGAATAATCACATATAAGCCTAATCTTTGTAAAAACAAAGCAAAATAGAAATCCACATTAGTACCAAATATCGCTTATCATGTGACCTTGCTTGTAACTTGGCGCTAAATACTATAAAGTGCGGTATTTAATATGACTGTAATTCTGCATGATTTTGAAATGGGGTAAAGGGGATATGCTTCACAAATGGGGAGATAAACATATACCATTCTGGTATAATAATAAGAATTGTGATGTTTGAGATAATAATTTGTTGAATGTATTACGGTACGGTATTCACAGCCAAACCGGAAATAAGTGTGCTCATAATTGAATTTCGGCGACACTATCGACATGTTCTCGGTATATTTTATTAGGAAAATGTTTGTGCATAGGGTATCCAAATAAAACAGATGGCAACAAGGAAGCAGAAAAGCAAATGTGTTTAATTGGGGCTTTAAGAATTAATGACAGGGTTTGATATGATCATAATTGAGTGATGGCCCGATGATTCAACATCTGGTGGCCTGTCGGGCCACTATTTTATAAAACCATTAATGTCGAGGGCAGTGATTATATTAATGTAAAAATGTCACAGCACAAGTATGTGTACCTTGTGGCAATTCAAGATACCCTTTTCCTAGTCCAACTTTGTACAGTCTAGGAGCAGCTGGCTGGAATTCAGGAGGCACATCTTGCTGTTAACAAACCAAACACATAGAACATTAAAACATAACAAACATTAACATAACATTATCGGCAATCAAACTACCATCACTTTGTAAAGATTTTTTCTTTAATATTTACTGTCAAATTTATGAAGCCAAATTTTGTTATAAGCAGATGTTTATGCATTATAAACAACCCATGCAATTAAGAAAATGTCCATGGCAAAATAAATGCATAAAGTATATTTTATTTTTAATAATAAGAAAAAAATACACATAGAAAAAAAAATAGTCTGTGGTAAAAATGTCCTGTGAAGAATGGAAAACTCTGCGGCCACCTCCACAGCACAGCTGATTGACATGGGTAATTTCAGTTGTTGTTATAAATGTATGTAGAGAAAACCCAGCTTAATAAATCCATCCTTTACAATTTAAACAATGCGTTTTGAAATAGTACAGAATACTGTGTTTTCAAATGACAGAATTTGATTTGTGCTGTTTCTTTTTTTCAAATGTAATTTAATGACAGTATTGATAGCTGGTATGACAAATTTTTTCAAAAGTTAATCAAATAAAAAGAAATAAAAAAGAATTAAACTTTCTTTATATTTTTCAAAATATAAATGAAATTAAAGGCATAGTCCTACGGAATTCAAGGGGTTTTGTGCTTTAATTATTGATTACAAATGAAACGTACGTGCATTTGTTATACTAGATCTCTTTTTCATATCACATAAGACATTTTAACTGAACCATTGTATTGGGAATTACATGTTGAGTCAATAAGTTTTTTCTCACATTTAAAAATTTCATATTTCAAGATCGGAACTCCTCATGGAGCGAAATTAATTGGTATGAAATTAATTGGTACGAAATGTTTTTGCAGCTACTAAAATATTCAGAAGTTTAAAAATAACGGCTAATGGGTAAATACTCATCACGTGACTCGAAATATATACATCACATCTTCAACAGAAAAAAAACATTATTTTTTCCCCGATATATTTGTCCGTAAGCATAATTCATTATTATTTTTAAAATATTGATAATAAGCAAGATGTGGTGATTATGTAAGTAGCTGAATGAAGTATTTCTATGGACAAATCAAATGTTTATATTGTAATGGACACTTCTCAAATTGTCCATTATTTACGTTTGTTTGTAATAACTTGACAAAATAACTATCAATTATCTGTTCCAAACTACAAACAGCTGATTGTGACATTTTGTGAAAGTTGTTTACTTACATGAAAAATGCTTATTCCTGAATATTTCCTGTCATTATAAAAGATTATTGGTATTGAATTTCCTTTACCTGAGAACATCTAGAATAATGTTATGTTCACATGACGACCTTATAGAAATTTAAAATATTACTATTTGTGCACGTTTCTCAAGTCGAATTCACCGCTGTCCGCTATATTGACTTTACAGGCTAATGGCATAGGTCGACAATACGGTACATATAAATAAAAAGCTTGATTTGTTAATTTTAAAATGTTACAAAATTGTTCTTTAGTGATAAAAAGTTATTGTTTATGATATGCACCTAATTGTTCTAGCATGTTTCATAAGTTTATTTCCTAGTTTTATTAGGACTTATTATGGTGAATTTCTATGTGAAATCTATGGAGTATGCACACTTTTCAGAATTTATTTCCTCGGAGTACAAGGAGGAATCAATCTAAATCATAAAATAAATTGTTGTAAAAATTAACAATTAACCATGCCCCCATGAATTCGAGAGGGGAAGACCTTGACCCCTCTATTAACTGAGGGATAAATGAAAATCAGAGTGAGTTAAAGTGAGATTAGCAACTCTATATGTTTGGCCAATTCGATGTTTCATTTATGAGTACTTTGTGTATACTTACCATATTTTGGTGCAGAAAAGTACTGGTGAAATCTTGTCAAAAGACGCTTCTGAAACCGAAAGATGCAGAAGCTGCACCCCGCTCCTTATAAAACTATTTCTGCTTTTTATTGTAAAGTAGATCCGATCTGGTGTATTGCTTGTGAAATCTTATGACGTGATTGGTCTGATGACGGCATGTGACTTCATGATAATAGTATAAAAGGAACACAGGCACAGTGGCTCAGTACTTTGAAACTTTTGTCTCAAAGCATGTTAAATCAGTTAAAGGGCAGATAACTTGGACATTTTTGAAAACTGAAACCTGGAAATTAATTTTAGAAACTCTAAACTTTAACTTTTGGTCAAATGTAAGCAATTTCATTCTGCCTTTTTCAAAGAAATTAATTAAAAATAAAATCATATTATTTAATAATAGAATAATTAAATAATATTAGGA